>MNCI01020108.1:179112-213983 GCA_015680685.1 Gnetum montanum | reverse complement strand
AGATAAAACAAGAAATTGAAAAATGAAAAACTGGAAAATAAAAAATTGTAAAATTAAAGAAAATGAAAAATATTTATTAATCCTACTTGTTATTAGAATGGGGGATATCCCCCATAACTAAATGGTTGAGCATGGTGAGGATTAATAAATGAAAGATGAGGATCCTTGCATGTTGGGAATATCGAAACTTGGTCACACTTACCCCATTGGGGTTCACACACCTAATTATAGTAAGCATAGCAAGGCAATTTATAAGATGTGGTTCTCAAGTAAAGAGTTGACCCACTATGATACTTGAGACTGTAAGATGGTATGCAAGGATTAGGATGTTGCCCTCCATGGCTATATTCATTGAGCTGTATGGTTGTTGGAGTGTTAATTGGTGGCCCTGATGAAGTGACACGAGGTGTTGGGTTCGAAGAGAAGGATGCACCACAGTGTTGGACTTGTGCTGAGTTGGAGAATGTAGTGGCCTTGGAACTATGTTGTCCCTTCCTAAAGTCATGTCTAAAGAAGGGACGTCTTTGATACTGAGGAGGTCTCTCATTGTTGTTGGAAATAGTAGCACAAGTAACGTTCGTGGGTTGTTGCTATGGTGCAGACACTTCTGGAATAGTTGGTGGCAATGTAGAAGGAGGGAAAGGATGAGAATGTTGAAATTTGGAAGAAGTGTAAGGTACACAAGGTGGTGGTTGTGTTGAGGACATGGGCTAATAGTACTGAGGGGAATAATAATGCGGCAAGATGAGTATGTTAACCCAGTTGGGGAAACAAGATGTTGAACTAGATAAGCATTTGGATTCGGATGATACGAAGGGTGTCCCTAGTTTAGGGATGGCTTCCCCCACGACTGGGATTGTTTCCACTGTGATCAAACACAGTATCTCTGTATGAACTTCGGATGTAACATGCTTTCCCAATGCTCATATAAATGTAACAAGATTGGGCATTGGCCCTTGGGGTTATTGTACAGGAAAATGTTGCATTCATATGTATGATTGGCAATTGAGCTCTTATTTTCTTCATCCCTTCTTTCCAATTTTCTAATGGTAATTTTTCCTGCTTCTCAGGTTGTCAAAACTCTATCTCCAATAATATTGATATATTCTCCATACTTTTTATGCATCCGTTCCAGCATCTTATTGATCCTTGCCTTGATTTCCTCTAATGATTGTTGTACTAGTAAAGATGGTTCTTCCTCCTTGAGATAGGTTGATTTCTCCTTTTTATGATTATGGACCTTTATTAAGCTGAGATTTTTGTCCCATTGATGTTTTTCAACACTCTCCCATCTAGTCATTTCTCCTTCTTCTTTTGCTACCCACTTAATAAGCTCTTGGAATTGATGGGTTCATAGTTCGTATAGTTAAGGCCAATACTCTTGCGTAGGTTTGATATCTTTCGTTAAAGAGTTCTACGATTGTTGGCCAAGGTTGTATTGAATTTGGTTTTAACGATCTATACCATACGTTTGCTTGGCCAACGAGTGTCGTAGGAAAGAGCTTGAGTTTTTGCCAACCGTTATCAATGTTGTTCCATGCACAGGCCTCTGAGAAGGCTTGTAAATGTTGTTGCAGATCTAAGTCATAACCTCCTGATAAATTGGGAAAGTTGTTTAAATCGAGCCTAGGTAGGAGGCTCTCTTTACAATGCCTATGGAAGATTCAAATAGCCTCTTGTATTTGTGTTAGGCTTGTAGTGGCCAGTGGGGGTTCATCGTCATCGAGTAGGTTATGCTTTCGTGCATTGGGATGATGCTGCCTTTGTTTATGTTTATAAGAAACCCCCACCTTGGATTGCGTACTCCAATCTTCATTGTCATATAATTCGTTGGTTCTCCAATGAATTACCTCACTAGATGTGGCATTATCGTACTTTGGTAGGAGAGGCATGGTTGTGAAATTGTGTGTGAATTTGTATGTGAGTTTTTGTAATTATTTCTTCCTAAAAGATATATCATTAATTCCTATACAACGACCTTGTATGGTATGAATAATCTAGATAACTAGCACCATCCTTAGCAACGATGCCAATGATGAGTGGTGAGGTACCCCTACACTCAACCATACGAATACGAGCATTTCATGCATGATTCGGTCTAACTCCACAGATGGACTAGTTGTGGTATCTAGATGGTTACTCATAGATTGTAGTTCGCTATCTTCCCACATGGACTAGTATTAGCTTTGTCATGTATGGTTTAGTCCAGAGTGAGGTGTATGATGTGTTCCTACACTAATGCTACTCTTGGGGATGATGGGAAATAATATCAACTAAACTAGGAGAGAGAGAGTGAGAGAGACTCTAAACTAGCCTAAGTGCGATGAGAATCCGTTCCTTAATCATCTGTATACATCTTGGACCTCGTGCATGACTACCACTGGGATTACCAAGCGCATGGCCTAGGTACACTACTAGGTTACCAAGTAGTCACACTTAAATGCTCGTGATTAAGTCGTACTCATTCTGTGTTACTAGGAGATAAGGGTACAGAGATATTAACTAAGAAGTAATAAATAACAATAACAATTAAATAATGAAGCTAAGTGGATGCTGCAATGATGAAGTAATCTTGATCTTTATTTCCAATCATGTGCGTGTCCAAGTACGTCACACTCGAATAAGGATGCCATACAATTACAATCATCACACTGCGGGCATGCACTGGGAGAAAAGGGTTGAGAGAAAAAACTGACAAAAAGTCCCTACCTTAGTACTAAAAAACTACCTCCTACCAAATCTACCTACCTCTTATTTATAGATGAGGAGATAGGCTGCAATATCGCATACGCAATATTGCGTCTAGGCTATGATATCGCATACATGATATCGTGTACGCGATATCATGGGTGCGATATCACAGCCAACAATTCATGACTCATCAAGGATGAATCTCAATTTTGAAATATATATTAAACATTTATGATGAAGGATGGTCTCTTTTTATCCTTGGAATTAATGTAGACTATTGCTCCTTTTGGACCTTCTCTTAGATTTTGTCTTCTTAGTTGTATGAGTCAAAACCTATGGTTTTCTCATCAAAAATTACATTTCTTAAGGACTACCATTTCTTTTCAGTTGGGTCATAACATTTGTACCCATTGAATCTTATATCATACTAGAAAGGATACACTTCCTACCTCTATCATCAAACTTTTCCATAAGTTCATTTGGGATTCTAACATAGTAAATACAACTAAAGACTCTTAGGTGACAAATATTGGTAATTTTTCCATACAATAATTTATAAGGGGTTTTCTCATCATTAAGGGAAGTGATCAACCTATTTAGAATGTAGTGGATATGATTACAATCTCATTTCAAAATACATTAGATTTTTTTTTCATGCTTCCAAAGATTCCTACTCATTTCTTGTAACACATCATTTTTTGTCTTAGCAATCCCATTGCTCTAAGATTCATAACCATAAGTTGTTTATTTAGAAATTTCATGACTTTTACAAAATACATCAAACTAAATGTTCATAAATTCATCACCTTTATTTCTTCTCTTTTAATTTTGCAACCAATTCTATTTTTTGCTAGCCTCTTAAAATTCTGGAAAGCCCCAAATACTTCATCTTTAGCATGAAAAACATATGTCCATGTAAATCTAGAAAAATCATCAACAATAACAAGAAAGTATTTACCTACATTATCTACAATAGTAGGCCATGGACCTACAAATTCCATATCCATCAATTTTAATGGCTTTATCCTCCTTTCATTTTGGCTAGAATATGCTAGAGCCTTTTTCTTTTCAAATATCCATGTATTACACACTTCTTATGGTAGTTCTAGAAATTTCATTCCAATCATAGCCTAATTCTTCATCAATTTTGAAGGTTGGAGTAGAAGACATGCCCAAGCCTCCAATGCTAAAATCTAGTAGCACCAAACTTTGGAGAACTTACACTTTCTTCTCTTTAATGAATAGTTTGAAAGTTATAAATTTTATTCTCCATCATTGAAATTTTGGAAACAATGTCAAACTCACTGGAAATTACACATTCATTATTTTCAAATAAGATTCTATTTCCTCTTCCAAAATTTTACCAACTAATAATAGAGAGTTAAATAATTATGTACATACAATACATCATGAACAAGAATGGTAGTACCATTATCAAGATTTATTAGGAATCTACCTACACCTTCAATTTTATAAAATGTGTCATCTTCTACTTTAATAGAACCACAATTTCATGACTTAACATAATCAATAAAACACTCCTTATTGGGAGTTATGTGGTTGAAAAAACCACTATCCATAGGCTATGTATGAGATTTAGTTTTCTTAAAAGAAAGAAATCAACAAAATTGGCTTTTGTACCTTCATCTAGTATTTATCTTTTATCTTGAGCTAATGTTGAATACTCTTCTTTGGCTTGATAGTTGTCTTAAAATGAATAATTTCATATAACTTCTTTGCTTTAACACCAATCTTTAGTGTGTCCCTTGTTATTGCAAAATTTGCACACTATACGATCTCTTCCTTGGAATTTAATCTTCCTCTTCCTCTTCCATATATATCCCTTTCTTTAAAATTCTAAAAATTTTATGGATTTTAGTCTTATTGTACATCATTTTAGAAAGCACTTATTCCTCTACCTCTACCTCTTCTACCTTGACCTATACCTCTAATTCCAAAAATGATAATGCCCAAGATTGAGATTAAGATCATGATAGTAAACATGTAAACCACAAGTCATAGTCTACTGATAATGATGGACCATGAGCTAATAATAGGTCATGATATTTGTATAGGTAACCACAAGTTATGGTATCCAACCATGAGTCATGGTCTACTTCAAAATCTAAACTAAAATTACCACAAGTTGTACTAAGGTTGTGGCATTATAGGTTTCCCAAAAATATGCAAAACAAAAAACTTCAAAACCTACTCCAAGCATAGATTTAACACAAACAAATTCTACAAATATCCAAAATAATTTATAGGCCTCTAATACATAAAAAAAACAATCATAGATTCAATTAAAAATACTTAGAAATATAAAATTTAGTTCATTTTTCTCTAAACTCATGTAAACTAAGAACACAGGTAAATTTATCAATTTGAGAGCTAAAAATAAGATAATGAACTGAGAGATTATGATATAGTTTGCATGAATGAGAAACAACTAAGAAAATGAGAGTTATATTGCAAGAACTAGAGCACTATTGAGAGCTTAATAGTAACTAAAAAATATGAGCAAATTAAGATCTTAATTAATTGTGAGCATGAAAATAGAAAAAAAATGCTCTTGAGAACTTTAGCAACGAGCAAAAATGAGAATCATGTGAAAAATGGTAAAATAAGAATGTCTCTCTATTGGAATTTCTAGCAAAAAATGGAGCATAAATTATACAAGTATGAAAGAGATTGTGCATGAGTGTTTAGTACCTCACTCACCAATAAAGCTCATCAATGAGCTTTCTACCATCTCCTATCTTCATGATCTCCATAATTAGTAATCAACAAAGAGTATTTTCTTCATATATTTGACACCTCAACAAGAAAATAAATGCTCCACTATCTTGCTACTTTTTGCATATGTGCATGGGTATGCACATTATTTCTTCAAAGTCTATTTATCAAGAAAAACACCTAATCACCTAGACCTCATGGCACATAACTTTTAAACATTAACAATAAGAAAAGAATACAAAACACATGGGCACCCTAGATAATTTCCAATAGAGAATCATTTAGATAATCTTAGTTGTCATCCTCCTAATATTTCTTCTTAAGAAAAATAAGGTTGATGGAATTTTAAAGAAAATTATTTTCTTTTAAATATTAGCTCTTCATTTTTAAATCATTTAAATTAGAAGAATTACACTTAGTATAATTATTAATAAGAAAATAATAGAATTTATTATCGACATGATGGATTTTATATCTCTAATGTCTCTTTTTAGAAGTCTATAAGAAACAAATAAGTGCATGAAAATGCTACTTTTTAAAATAATTTTCTTATTTGTGTTTTTCTCTCCAAGATTAATTCCTTATCCTTTCATAAGTAGAAGCTTTTTCATATGAATGCTAATATGTTCATAGCACCTAGTGGAAATAATATTTTAAAGTTTCTACAAAATGAAAAAAAAACCGCCCATTGGTGATATTGATTAGATTGATTGATGACAATGAACTACTTATAAATTATAAATTATGCAAGATGGTTTGGAAGATAATTTACTAAGCAACATCATCCAATTAAAAAAGAAAATAGATAATCTTTCAAGAAAATGCAAATACTTCTAAATTAGGATTCCTTTAATTTAGAACATTAAAAAGCCTTGGTTAAAGTCTATTATGCTAAAAAAATGTTGGAATGCTTTTGAAGCTAAAAATGCTCTTCCTGAAAGTTGCATATCCCAACTGAAAATCAAGGATGAATCTTGTAAATAAATTTTTCAAAGAAAAACTCAACTACCTATATATAAAGAGATTCTATCACTACACATCATAATATTATTAATAGATATTTAGAAAAATCATTTTTCTTCTATTTTTTCTTCAAAATAGTTTAGTAAGAAAACCTTTGAGGCTTCTAGTACTGATAGGGACTCTCCAATTGAGATCACAAAGAGTGAATTAATTGGTTCTCATGGTGAATTGGTTATTAGCACCAAGAAGAAACATAAGTAAATAATATATTTTACTTATATGTTATTGTTGTTTCTCAGGAACTATAAAAAAATATTATAATACGTATTATACATGTAATTCACTAAAATTAGAATAGCTTATGAAAAAACATCTAATTTTCTACTTACAGTAGGTCTACATCAAGGGTCTACACTTAGCTCATACTTATTTTCCATTATTATGGATGAATTAAAAAAGAAAATACAAGCTGAAATCCCTTGGTATATTCTATTTACAAATGATATTATGTTGGTGGATATAACCCTAAAAAATATTACTTCTAAATGGAGAAGTGGAAACATGCTCTAAAATCAAAATGATTAAAAATTAGAAGTAAGGATGTATAAAATACAATTTTAACAACAGCATAAATAGTGATAAAGTAGAAGTAACAATTCAAGGTCAAAAAGTCCCTTACTAAAAATAGTTTTGCTACCTAGGATAAGGACTCTAATCAGATGGTGAAATTGACAAAGATGGGAAAAATAAAATTGAGGCAAGATGATCAAAATGAGGACAAGCTAGTGGTATTTTATCTAATAAAAGAATACCAATAAAGCTAAAGATAAAATTTTACAAGATAGCAATCAAGCTTGGTATCTTATATGATGTTGAATATCGGGCAATACAAAAGAAACATGAATAACAAATCAACATGGCAAAAAATAAAAATGCTTATATGGGTATTAAATGTTACTAGAAGAAATAAACCACATAATACAAACATTAGAGGAAGACTTATAATGACTTATATTTTAGATACATTACAAGAATGATGGCTTAGATGATTTGGGCATATGCAAAGAAGATCAAATAACAAGCTTGTAAAAAAAAGTTCATTGTTATAGAAAATCCATTGAATTGAAGACTATATGGGAAAAAAAATTAAAGATGATTTGAAGAAACTATGAATAACCAAAGATATAGCTTTTCATATAGATAAATGGTGAAAAAGAACTTATGTAGCCAACCCCATTTTGTTAGAACAAGGCTAGGATGATGATGATGATATGTAATACAAAATAACTCATGGGTTCTCAAAAGTACTTGAGAAATCAATATCGAACATGACTCCACCCCTCGAATGGTTAAATCACATCTTCTACTTAACCTCAATGAACTTCCTACATGCACATCATTGAACTAAAGATGATGTGACAAGAAAGAGGAAGATAAAAAACTTAAATGATTAGAGATGAAGAAGGAAAGTTCAACATCATTGGATCCTTATTCAAAAATTCAATTAGCATATTAGAGAACAAGATCATTTATCACACTTCATAAGAAATCTATTCCCTTCAGCACTACACACCTATTCAAAAAGAATAAATCTCAAAGTATCCTTTTAGAAATATAATATAGCACTACCACTTCCAATTTCATCTAGTCCTAATTATTCCATGATTTGATCATTGGTTAAGCTAGATTGAGCGAAGTGATACAAAATCATCTAGAATTTCAAGAGTTTGATTTGGTTTTCTTTCCTTCCTACACATGTGTAGGGTAGCTTCCTAAATTTAAAATTGCTAGAAACCTCTCTTTAGTCCCTCTAGTTATACTAAATAATCAAATGCGCATATCATTCTTTCACTTAACACTAAACATGAATGTGCCCATCATGAACAAACAAACTTTATACTTAATTGAAAACAACATTAAAATTTATTAGGGTTCCCTCTAAGGATGACTTCTAGGTCTTTAAAAATCACCAGAGCTAAGGTAGTATAACAATTGATGGTTATAGACATAAACTTATTTGGTCTTCTCATGTAATCTAGCAAGGTAATAGTAGAATTATCATCCTACCCAGATGATAAAATTACCAATTTGTGGGGCATGTATACAACTTATCTTTTTATTAATTACAAGCATCAAAAGATCTCTATTCTAGGATGGTAATGCTACTAATTTGTGTGGATTAAGAATACAAGGAAACATTCATTGATCATATATCTATGATCTTATCCTTTTATGTGGAAATAGTTCCTTTTTCTATTATTTATTTTTTCTTTCTTTCTTTCTTTTTTAAAGAGGGTAGGATTATTACTTTTGGGAAATCAACCCTCTCGAGATGCTTGGAGTGTTAGGTCACCATCTAAAGTACTTAACATTCATTTGACAAAGTAGGTAGCATGACCTAGAGCTCAATGTGGCAAGCATATGTTTATGGAATCATGAACCTCCTCTACCTAGTTTGGTTAGGCAAGGTAGGCATAAACACAACATTTATACTTCATTAATCAAGACCAATCCTAGAGGTCATGAGATCCATTGATGGCATACCCTTTCCTAAACTATAGCCAAGAACTTGTCTAAGTTTTTAAAGCTTAAACCCTAAAGTTTGAGCCCATCAAACCCTTCCATGAATCTAGTAGTAATATCTTTTCCACTTATGATATAGGATCCAACTCCTTGCTAAATGTATGTCTAAGTCACTAGTGATGGTAGAGAAAAGAGCATGGATGAATTTGTGTTGTGTGCACATTCGAGTAACCAAAGTTCCATATTGAACCCCTTTGGCATTCTCACATCATTATTACATTTCTAAGCTCACCACTCCATCATTTGGCTCTTAAGATGAGCATTCATAAAGCCTTTTAATTAATTTCCCATGAACATACCAAATCATACTTAAAAATTTAAAAATTAAAATTGATTAATCATTAATCTCAAAATATAGACATACAAAAATCACACCTAAAAAATAAAAAAATAAAATTGATAGATCCATATGCTCAAAAATAAATGCACACAAAAACATAGCAAACCAAAATAATAAACAAATTAAAGAATGATATATTGTTAGTTCTAAAAAATATGCATACAAAACAAAAATGAAATCACATAAATGAATAAACAAAAAATCACACTCTACCACTAAAGCCATTACATGGAGGCCTCTTCCTCCATGGCTAAGTTTAAGATTGGTACCAAACAATCCTTATTTTTATCAACATTACCAAATGGTTGAGAAGGTGATTGCAATTCTTCTTAACATTTCAGGTGCTAACCTTGATCACTAAATTTCGAAGAGGAAGTTTCCTTTCTCCTACTTATATATATTTTACCTTTGTCTTTGTTTAAAGAAGAAGTAAAATCTTCATTTTCTTAATCTCTAGAAGTATGGTCTTCTTAGTTATATATCTTTGAAGATGATAATAGGAGATAAGCATGCATCCTTACTAATAATGGTATTCTTATTTTTCTTATAAAAATACTTTTGTTTGTGAGGTGATGAATTTCCTACTATAGGAGGAACATGATTATAGTGGTACTATCAATGGTGTATGATGATGAAAATTGAGGGTACTACATTACATTAATAAACTGGACTTGTGCCTATTGTGGCTAATTGAAAATTTTTTTCTATAATAAAATAGAGGACCATGATGGATATTATTTGCATTTTTTAACAAGTATACATTTTTCTTAGTGTTTGTATGTAAATTTAAATTTATAAATAAAATTGGGAACAATGTTAAAGGTAGAAGGACCTCTAGCAGCAATGAATCCAAAAAGTAGAAGATGATTCTAGTTGTGTTCAAGAATGTAGTAGATAGCTCTTAACAACTAGTGGTCTTAGTTTATCACCAAAATAGAAAATGAAGGTGAAAAGACATGATAGGATGGTTTTCCAAGGAACTAAGTAAGGTTTCCAAAGTAGGTCTCATGGAGACTTTAACTAATATGGATTTTCTCAATGATTTACAATTTTACAAGGCCTTAGAGTCTAGTAAGAAGGAGTATGAGTATTATCAAAGACAAGAACTCCATGATTGTTTGGCTAAAGAAAAGAAATAACAGCTTAATATCTTTAGGGATGGACACTCTAATGATGAAAAGGAGAATCCAAAGGATAAGAAGAAGATTCCTCATAAAGATCCCTGCTAGCACAACTATGAAGAGGAAGGAGAACCCAATGGCAACAACCAACTTTCCTAGTTTCAATATCTCCATTTCATTAGGGATGGTGGTGATGACATCACCCTCCAATTTAATTGGGGAGATTACTAGGAGTCATATAAGGCTATCTACATTCTAAGGTACATTAGTAACAATAAGATCAAATGCATTAACATACTAAATGTCTCATCCCATCAATGATGTACCAATGATGATCCTTAATTTCATTTATAATCATTTGATAATACTTGCTATTTAGAGGTAATTTTGAATGATTGACAAAAGCTACGATTATTTTCCCACACCTTCATTAAACATGCTAAGACTTGATACAAACATCTACCTCACAAGCTAATTCAATTATGTGTGAACATGGTTCATGTATTCTATGTTAAATTCCAAACCTATGCCTACATTATAAGCATTCAAAAGGAGATGGTTGTGTGAAAGTAAGAGCCTCCTAAACCATTAAATGAGCCCATGAAAATGTATATGAAAATTGTTCACTGATGTCCAAATCATGGCTTCTTCTAGCATGACTAGTTGATGCACATCATAGAGGACCTAAGACAAGAGATTAGAGAACATGTACATATGTACAAAATGGGTAAAGTTTATAAAAATTTTATCTCTCAAATCAAAACACTACTGGACACCATTGTAGGAATGGAAAGTGAGTGGTGGAAGAGATAGATTGTAGAGGAGCATAACTATGATCCACAATGGAGGAAGGAAATAAAAAATGTTAAAGGTAAATGTAAATCTTCTAATGTTGTTGAGGTCCTAGTGTAGGATCAATTTTTAACCAAAAAGGTCTTAATGGATATAGCCCACAAAGTGGACTACATCTAGGATGCGATGAACAAGAAGATGACAAGCACCTTACTAATCCAAGCATGCTAAAGTAAAATAAGAGACATTATTCTCCAATTATGAAGGTCCTTATGATTATTATGAGGACCTTCATGACTCACAATGCTACCTAGTCATGGTCCATATGATTGGTAATATAGGATGAGCTAGGGTGCCTTTGAATCCTATGTTTGTTAAGTAGCAAACAAGGAGGATATCTTATCCAACCAAATCTTATTATCCAAATGGTGCATATCTACAACCCATGTAGTAATATCAATAATGGAAACCTCCAAATCCTTAGGGTGTTACTCCATGAAACCAATCTAATCCAGTGTAACAATATCTAAAGCTTCCTACTAATCTATAGTTTTAAGGTGTCTAGCAAGGTACTTATTAGAATCCTTATATAATCCTACAAATTTACCTACTTATACCTAGCTTCCTTATTGTATAGCTTTAATGATAACAAGAGAAGCAATCAATCTTGCTTCCTACCACAATGTAAGATAAATACCAAGCTAGTTGTAGCTAAGACAAGTGAAATTTTGGGATGTTTCATAGTATCCTAATTCCCCAGCAATGGCACCAATGATAGGGGTCCCCCTAGCTAGGTCCACGAGATCTATCAATCATGCACATAGCAAACTAGTTTCAATCACTAAAGATAATGGAAATATGAATTGCAAAGTTTACTTGTATATATTGTTGTGCTTAGTAAATAAAAATATTATGATACATATAACATAAGTGAATGAAACGATGTTACCATAGTATGGAAATGATATTTTTATAATTTTTATATATTTTATAAATATGAAGAATAAAATAACAATTAAATTACATTGCATTCCCTTGTAGGACAAGTGCAACATTTACACATGAAAAAGAAATAAAACACACATTTGCATCACAATCTCTTGCAGGATAAGTGTAATGGTGATATGAAATACACACACAAATTATATTACAATCTATTATGGAACAAGTATAACACTCACATATAGAAGTAACAAAATATTCTCAATCATATCTTCGATGCTTCAACACCATTTTTTATAGGTATAATTTTCCTAGGTAAGGTAGAATCATTACAAGCTTCATACAACTATGCTAATATATCTACGGAGATTAATTTAATTATAATTTCTAAATTTAATAGATAATTTAATTAATGAGATATCATTGTTAAGGTTTAATAACATAAAATTGGAAAATCAAATTGAGCTTTATTCATGATGCAAACACTTGACTTTACATTAACTAAATGGTTCTAGGCTACAAAAGCATGACAACACTCTAACAGTCTCATTGCATAGTGAAGTAATGACTCAAAACATAAAAATTAAATAAATTGCATATCTACCCAAGGAGGAAAAGCTCTTAACAAGAAATGCTTAAAAAATTTGTAAAATAACTATCCTTTGTGACTTTTCCCCTTAGGTATTTATAGTTTTCATCTACATAATGAAAATGGTTAGTCACCACTAGGGTGGTGACACACTAGCAGTGGTGACACTAAAGTGATAACACACTAGGGATGGCAACACCAAGATGGCATTGCACTAGGGGTGGCATTGCCTAGGTGGTGCCACTAGGCATCTTCCACCAAGGCATTGACACCACACTAAAAAATAGGCCTAAATTACAAAATTGAATGTGCATAAGGACTTTAATGCATCTAGGCTTATAAAGAAATAAGAAATTACCACAAAAAAATTTGTATACTTCTCATCTTATAACAAAACTATATTAAAGTATTCTTAAAGAAGAAAGTACAATGAAAGAAATCAAAGCAACAACTTTTAATTTTGTAGATAGTAAAGCTTCAAGATTTGATGGTTTTCCAATTGAAGCTTTTAAGAAGCATTAGGACATTGTTTGAAATGATCTCTTTTATATTTTCTAGAAGCTATCAGACAAGTTTTTCTTGGTAAAAATATAAATAAATGTATAATTTATCTTTTTCCTAAGGATGGAGATCTTCAACATATTAATAATTAGAGGCCTATTACTTTTCTTAAAAATACTTATAAAATTTCAACTAAATACATGACTTGTTAAATTTAGAAGATTATAGATGATATTATCAAAACTACGTAGACAAGTTTTGTTATAGGTAGAAATATCTTAAATAATGTAATTATAGCATGGAAGAAAAGGTAGTGGACTTCTCATACTACTTAGGACTTTTCTTTTATTAAGTTAGATTATGCTCAAGCTAATGATATTATTAAATAATTTCATTATTTTGCGACTCTATAAATTAGGCTTTAGTCATTGCTTTATCTGTCTTGTCTATACTCTACTTACTAATAAATAAATTAGGCAAAGTCACAATAAATTTTAGATTGAGTTCCTTCTTTTCTCATTAGCAGTTAGTTCATCAAGGTTATCTTGTAACTCACTATCTTTTTTATTATTGTAGTAGACTTTCTTTCACATAACTTACATTACAATCTTCAAATAAATATCATTAAATAAATTTCAATTGATGATCAAGGTATGCAACTACATAACATGTACTTTGCAAATGATTCTTTTTTATAATCAATAATTCACTATAGCATATCAATATTTTATTAGCTAGAATGAAGGAACATTGCATGTTATCTAGATCTTAAATTAATTGGCAAACATTTGTTATTTATTGCAAGGATAATATTGATGAGTGGGTTACTCTTACACATTCGAAAATCTTGAAAAAAAGGTTATATGTTCAAGATTTTAGGCATACATTCTCTTGTTGAGCCTTATTTGAATATTTGTGAAATTTTGTGATTGATAAAATTAAAAAGAAGCTTAACCAATAGAAAGAAAAAAAAGCTCACTTATAGTAAACTTTTAGTTATTAAGAAAACACTTTAATTTATTCATGTTTATTACTCTAGCTATTAGGCTCATACAAAAGCTTCTTATGATAGAATTAATCAAATTATTCATTGGCTTCTATGGTCTATTAAGCAACATAGTAAAGGCCTTTTTAGATATTCTTGGGATATCTGCACTATTAGAAAAAAAGATGGAGGACTTAGTTGCATTAATTGTTATGAACAAGGTATTTCTCTCTAAATAAAATGTATTACAAAATGCATTAATAGAAATGACATTTGAATGTTCCTTCTTAGAAATATACTTATATAAGAAAAATTCAAAAATGATAATAATTAGTCTTCTAAAAACTTTTTTACTATTTTATTTTTCTCAAGCCATATCTATTTCTAGTTCTCCAATGCTTAAACAAATTTGCAAGATATGGTGCATTCTTAGTGCTTAGTAAGTATTGGAACTATAATTTCATGAGATATGCTTAGGAAAATTAGTTCATGATGGCTTCCTTTTACCAAAGGAGCTTGGACTAATTTATCTAAATTGTATACCACTTAAAGCAAATTAGAAATCACTATAATTTCTTGTTTATATATTCATGATAGATGGATCATGTTAAAGAATGCTTATAGCCTTTATGGTCTGAATATAATATGAAGAAAAATTTTAAAAATTTTGATTTGAAATATTTATAATTTTTTCAAAGTTAAATAAAGTTTATAAAACGTTTTTTTGGACATTTTTTAAAAGGATAGCATATCTATTTTTCCTTTTAACTCAAAAGTTGTATATGAAATAATTATCTTATTCATACTAAATTTAATAAAGCCTAGAGAATTCAATCATCATCACACTTTTGGATGAGAAAATTGGGAGATATTTGGAAAGCCCCCACCATTCCAAAATTTTGAATATCATATGGTATATTATACATCAAGGTCTTCCTATTGGTATCCATTTTCATCATACAGGAATTATCTATCTTTGATGTCCTTTTTCTGGAAGTGACGACTCATTTTCATATGTTTTTTAAGTATCCAACTACATAGTGATGAGCGACGAGGTACCCCTACACTCAACCATATGAATTACAAGAGTTCACGTGCAATTCGGTTGAATTCTATGGATGGGACTAGTTGTAGCATCTAGATTGTTATGTTTTAATTGTAGTTCGCTATCTTCCCACTTGGACTAGTTGTAGCTTCGTCATGTATGGTTTAGTCCAAAGTGAGACATATGATGTTGTCTAATTTCTATGCTACTTCTAATGACAATAAAGAGATGAATTAGTTAAACTAATGAATAATGGAAGACAAAATCTAACTAGCCTATGGCGATGAGTATTTGCACTTAATTGTTCGTACATGTCTTGGACTTTGTGGAGCTACTTATAGGATTGCCAAGTGTATGTCACTGGTTGTGCCAAATGATACACCTCTGAGCTACCAAGTATTTACACTTACACGCTCGTGCTTAAGGCATACACATTCTACTTAATAATAGGAATAGTAAATAACAATAAATGGAAATGTTTAACTAAGGAAAGCATTAAAAAATTAAAGCAACAATATTAATCTAACTGGATGCTGCAATGATGGAAGTAATCTTGATGCTTATTTCCAATCATGTAATGTGTCCAAGTATGTCACACTCAAACAAAGGTGTCATACAATTACAAACATCATGTTGCAGGCATGCACTAGGAATAACAGACTTAAAAGAGAAGAAACTGAGAATTAAAACTATTTCCTATGCTTTACACATGTTCTACATGCTATCTTAACTGGGAGCCCAAGTGCAGTATTTTTAGGCGTGATCTCGATGAGGCGACGTCGAGTATCCGATGTCGTTTATTAGCCCTAACGTTGGGTATGCAATGTCAGGACTTTGATGTTGGGGCCTGTCAAATCTCAACTCATCATACCCCACAACTAAATGAAAACTCATCCTTGAGTTAAACAAAGATGAGGAACAAGTTCTTTACAAAATATTGAGCAGGTATGGGATTATTAACTGACTCAAACAATGGACAAAATAATTGACTCTTCGCATGTTGCAGTGGTGTAGTACAAAAATGGGACACATTATTACAATACAAAATAAAAACAAGATAGGGAAGCTCATGTAGTGTCCAAAGGTGGTGGCTCATCCATTGGTTGCTTCCCTTTGTCACCAGGCCATTGAAACTTGTATCGATTCAGCAAATCCTATGACTTTTCTTCCTCCGTCCTTGGGCCATGCACCATCTAGGTTGCTAGGATGATGTGTGCTAGTGCCGATACATCCCAAGGACAAGGTAATTGTAACAACATTTGATTTGATTTTATGTGCCATGCTACAAACTATTTTCAATTCTTCCTTGAAAGGCCTAGCTTTATCTTTAAGCTCATGATAATTTGTCAATCTGTGAGCCAAGTTCAAGGCTACATCTTTCTGTCCCTAATAACTATCTCTGACCACCTCCAACTCTAAGTTTGTCACCTAAAACTTTTGCAAAGCATTTTTTTAATCCACAAACTCTTTTTCATACAATGCATAGGTGATCACCACTTGCTTTTCTAATTCACTTTAAGGACAACCTACTGTTAACATGGCAAGGTTGGCATATCTAAGGTTAGCCAATGCCATGTACTCTTTCAAATCCTCTACTATAGGTCTTTTTTTTTTAACATCTGCTCATTGGACCATGGCATAACTTTCCAAGATGGCCTACAATTCAGAATTTTGTGTTGCCAAGGAGCTAACATGGGCCTTGGCCATCTTGATTTCCTTTTCATTGATCTCCTTGTACATGCCACCTTGGTCATAGAAGTGTTCTTTCAATTTTTCATGTTTCTTGGCCTCGTTCTACCATGTGCTAATTTCGATTGCTAACTTTTGATGAATAGCACGTACCTCCTCCATGGAAAGGGTTCTATTTTCCTAGGCCAATCTGCTCATATCCTAGTTGACCCTCACCAGTTGTTCTTGCAACTAGTGAACACTTTCTTCCAAAATGTTCTTTTTTTTCCTACAATGGTCAATTGGAAATTTTCTACTGTGAGTTGCTTATGTTCTTCTTGGATGGTGGTCAGTGCATACATGAGATTACACTTCTGCAATAAAGGCATTCTAAACTACCATCTCCTTCTCTTGCTTCATATCTGCTCTCTCCTTCACTAGCTTGGCTAGCTCTTTTGTTTGGAATTGTTCTAGTTGGTCAAGCATGACACATCAGGCAAGATCCCATTGTTCAACACATAGGATAACCAACTCTTCTTGCAATCTTTGTACTTCAGCTTCTACATGTTTTTCCTTGACCTCATCCATGACCAACTTTCCCTTGGTAGTGATGAGGTTCAATTAAGCTGTAGTGACATTATTAAGGATGTTAAACAAAGTGGTCATCACTTAACTTATCTATAGAAAATGATCGAGCACATCCTCATGCACTGTACGAGTCATTGAGGTTCCAACTAGCATTTGTGCATCTCTAGTTCTTGCCAGATCAATTGGAGGCATAACAAGAACATTGAACAGCTCCTTGATGTGATCAGTGATCACCTCTGTTGCACCTACTACAACCTCTTGTTATAGCACCATAATTGTGGTGCCTTCTCTAGTTTCTAATGTGAATTGAAAAAATGCAGTGTTTCCAGAGATCTGGCATGACCATTGGGATCCTCCTCCTTCTAACTAAATTGAGATCTCTCCCCTTGTTGGATCAGCTAATATGGTGGGTCATACGATGTCATCCATAACCCAGGAGAGATTGGCCTCATCCCTACTTCCCTAGCTAATGGTTTCAGTGATTCTCTGCAGGTGGCTCATCAACAGTCTATAATCTTGTGATGGCAATGGCAAAGGCTATGCTTGTGACACTGCTCAGGCTCTTGTTGCATTTCTATTCTTGGTTCTACCTCCTTTTTAGCTTCTTGCTCCTCATCAAAATATTTTCTTGATGCTACAATTTTTAGGAGTTCTACAAAGGAGGTATGTAAAGCCTTCTTAGGGATATCATTAGTGATGAGTGATGAGGTACCCCTACGCCCAACCATACAAATCATAGGCATTCATGCATGACTCGATCGAATTCCGCAGACTGTAAGCACTTGCACACACTGAACTCTAGCTAGCAAAACCTTAGTTATAATGGTTGTTGTCTTCCCAACCTCACTAGTGATATTCAAAGGTGATGGTTAAGTGAGATTGAGGCAAATGATTTTTATTAATTTTCTCTTTTATCTTTAAAAGTCTAATTCTTTAATTGTGGAAAATGGAAAGTTGTGTAAATTACAATTGTTCTACTCTATATAACTCTCCATAGCATCAACAATTGATCCCATCTTCCATGCACATCCTGAGCATACCCTAACCACTATTAGGTTACCAGATGTTAAGTGTCACTAGGTTACCAAGTGTTTGATTTATGTTCAAGACAGTCATCCCTATGCTTCTCATCCAATATGAAAGGACAATAACAGTAAAGTGATAACAGTAAAAGCTTCTAAAATTATTAAATCATTGAAATATGAAATTATTAAAATGCTTACGTGATTAAATCCAAATGCTGCAAGGAAAGCTCAAAAAGCTCATCTTTATTACCGATCATGCCAATGGGCTCAACTACATTAGTGCTCAAATAAAGAGTCGTACACCTTTCTCACACCTGCTGCGGGCACTTGAAAATATTCTAACTCTTATGGGAACAAACTACAAGAGTTTGGTTACAACTACTTCAAAAGATGCCATCAATGTTGTAGTTGCACGCATATTTATAGCAAGAGACAGACTCTGCGTTAATGGGGTCGCATTAATGCATGGACGAATACGTCAACAGGGTCACGTCAATGCGACTACGTCAACGAGGCTCCATTAATGTAGCTTAGTCCATGTATGAACTAAACACTTCATCATACCCCCACAACTGAGTGAAAACTCATCCTCAAGTTTATTACAATTTGGAAGGTATGAAGTTGTTGACTGTACACATGACGAAACACATTTACACACACAATGATTCTATTAACATACCAAGTGCCCAGGTGTAAGAAAAAAATAAATTACAAAATTTTGGTGTTCAAAGACAAAATTGAACACCCTACAAAAAAATGCTAATATTGCTGAAGAAGGTCACACCATCCCTAGCAATGGTGGTTCTGATGGGCCTTCACCAGCTTCTGGTGCATGTGGCTATTGTGGCATTGATGACAGTTTCCCTACAGCAGCTGCAACTTCCAAAGGTAATCGAAAAGCCTCCAACAATGCCCTCATTTTATCTTCTTTACTTATAGGATCATTCACTATCCAGGTAGCTTCACCAATGTGTGTTGGAATAGGAACATCCCAAGGGCATAAAAGTGCAGGAAAGAGTTCCTTCAAATTGACAAACCAAGTAGCAAATTATTTTCGTTCAATGTCAAATGCTCTAATTAATGTATGCACTTGCTAGTAGTTATTCATTCATCAAGCCAAGTTCTCTGCAATCGCACGTTGTCCTTCAAAATGAGTATGAAGAACTTTGAGTTCCACATTGGCTATTTCTAGCTTTTTCTTTGTCTCTTTATGTGCTTGGAACTTGCCCTTGTATAAAGAATACAAGGTGGCCACTTGTTTCTCCAATTCTAACCATAGCCTTCCAGCTATTAACATTGCCAGGTTTGCATAACAGAGATTGGCTAACTCCATGTATTCTGTTATTTCTTCAATTTGCAACTCTTTGAGGCGGATCTCAGCCTGGTTGTAGGTGTTCAAGCCATTGAAGATGGGTTGTCATACCTCGCCTCCTTCCCAAAGCTGCTAGAGTGCTTGGTTCATTTTAGCCTTTGTGACTTCAATCTCTTTTTCATTTACTTCTTTTTGTAATCCCACTTGGTTCCTATAGTGATTTTTAACTCGTTCAAACTTAAGGACCTCATTTTTCCAAGCGGCAATTTCAATTGCTAATTTTTGTCGTAAGGCTCAAACTTCCTCAATAGACATATTATGATTTTTAGCTGCTAATCTCCTTACATTAGTGTTTACCCTAGCTAGCTCCTCCTGCTATTGATGGATAAATTCTTTCATGTGTTGATTCTCAACACCAACATTACGCAAGTAATGAACTTCTGCAGTCAACCTGACATTCTCATGGCAAACCTTTGCCAAGTCCTTGTTTAGATGGTAAGCATGAGTGTCTATTAAGGACTTGTCAAAGATTGCCGACTCTTGTTCACCCTCAACCTTCTATAGTTTGGTTTGAAACTATTGAAAAGCTTCATCCTTAGTGAGTTCATGATTGAGAAGAGCTGGATCAGCAAGTTGGGCCCTTAATTGGGCAAATTCCATAGCCAAGCATTGATGATCCACTTGTGCCGCTTCAAGTTGCCCCTCCAAGATGAGGCACTTGTCCCTTGCTGAAAGCAACTTCAACTAGGTTATAGTAATGTTGTCTAAAAGATTAAAAACATTCGAAAGCGATTGCCCGGTTCCCACCAGTCGCTCTAAAAACTCTTCATGTTAGGTTGCGTTGATCTTGCTATGTGAAGTTCCTACAGACGTCTGTACATCTTCAAGTCCATGTACATCTAGTACAGGTGTCATCGGTGCATTAAGTGCCCTAGCAATTGTGTCAGCAACCACTTCAACTGCAACTTCTTGTCCCTAGTGTTGCATTACTAGGATAGTCACCCCCTCACCATCCTCCAAGCACACCAAAAAAGTAGTGGAATTTCTTGAAATTTTAGGAAATAACTATTGGGTGGACACTGTTACTTCTTGGACATTGGGGTCAGTTCTAGTAGGCACTTGTGCTTCGGCAACAAAAAACATTAGCCCTACTCTCTCTAGTAGACTCACTGATTGAGCCACTTGCTCAAGATGGCTCATTGCAGGGTGATAAACTAAAGGGTCTTCTCCTCCACCAGTTCCTACTGATTTCTCTTGTTGGCTCAAGAGTGATTGTCGAATCTTGCGTATGTGTTCTAGGATTGTCTGCGAGCTTGACCTTATTTCTTGTGCAGGTGGTGGAGGTGGTTGCTGCTCTTCCTTGAGTTGTGTTATGGCCAGAGTCTTGTCCTTCATCATCTTCCACCATGAGGCAATGGGGACATGATGAAGTGTGTCATTGGTGTATCATGTTATCCCTGCCCATTTACACAATTTCTTAATTAGGCAGGGAAAAGGTAGGTCTTTCCTTCCATGTTCATTTTCAGCAAATCTCTCCTCAATCTCTAGGAAAAGTAACTGTGGAAGGTTGATGGGAAACTTTCTACTTAGAGTGGCACATGCATGAGCAAAGAAGGTCATGATCTTGTTGGGTCTTACTGTTGGATTCAAGTGGTAAGACACGATTTTTGAATAAACCCTCTCTGTAGTGGTTAGGGTGTCAAACTCCTTGCGTTCTACCCCATAGCACCACCTTATCCACTCCACTTTTACCTTAGGATCTGCTTGTTTATGAATCTCTGTCACATCAGCTCCAGTATCTGGCAACCCTAGAGCCTGTGCAATCGCTTCAGCAGAGTAAGAGACATGAATGTCTTTGATTCGTACTCTGGACCCCGGTTGTTGATTCATCTAGAAGAGGTAAGTTTCTCCTAGGTATCATTCACCACTAGAGTTGATGATTGGCCACAAAGGAGAATTTTCCAATTAGGTTTTGACTTCCTTTGGTGCATTCTCTAGAAATGGACCAAAGTTTAACTCCTTAAGGACCATTCGTTGTAGCTCTCTCAGCTTGATAGCATCAATACAAGCTTGGGTCAGGGTGACCTCAAGCTGTGGCACTACCATAGGAGTCTCATCCCTTTGCAATTTTCTGCTAGGAACATCCACTTCAGGAATCTGATGAAAAAATTCCACATCAGGTTTTTCGCGAAGGGGGCCAGTTGCATGTGAGCCCTCCACATACTCTGGAGGTTGCGTGCCTCATCCTCTTCCCATTCTAGGTTGCTTGTCCCTTGGTTGAGATGGTCCTTCTTCCCTTGGATGCCTCAGTTTGGGTTCCATCTACAATCATAGCATAATCATGAATTAAAATATGTGTATAAGTTGCTAGAAATGGAAATCATACACCTTCTCATTTTGACCAAGCTATGACAATCGCACGTGCATTCTATTAGGTTCCCTGGAGTATAATTGAGGGGTTAGAAAAAATAATAAGACATGAGTTGCAATTTATAGTATTATTTTTGTTTTTCCTTGCCTTGGGTAATTATTATAATAATTATAGACCTCATTTCAGCCCCGCCCCCCCCCCCCCCCCCCCCACGATGAAGAGCATACCTTCAATTGCAAAAGGGTTGAAAGAATGATTAGATTGGGATACATAGTGGAAATGTTTTGTGCTCAAAAAGAAGTATTAGCATAGAAAAATGGAAAAATTCCCCTAGTTGTGTGTACAAATGGAAAAAGTTCAAAGGCTCAATGTGGGTATATATATAGGATTTTTGCCATGCATCGATTGGGTCGCATAGATGAGGCTGCGTAAATGCATGTGGATGCCTATACAGGGCCTAGTTGACATAGTTGTGCTTTGAATGTTGACCTATGTTGACAGTTAAAGAAAAAGTCCAAAGTTGTGAATTGGAGCACAGTCATGGGGACGATTCGAAGTCACAAAGACTAAAGAATAATATGAGTGAAATAGGAAGGAAGATTGTAGCTAGAAGAAGAGTCAAAGGTAGGAGAATATCATAGGATGGAACTTTGCAGATGATGGACTGTGCGATGGTTAGCATAGAAATGATCAACCAACCCTATCAAGAGGATAGGGGATTAACAAACGGAACCAAAGGATATGCAAGTGGCTCCTCCCCATACTAGGCGGTAGCCTCAATAGCCCTTACATATTGTCAACATAGGAGTCTGGGGGCCCCATGGTTAATTAATGGTGATCGTGAGTTGATACCCAAATCCATGAGAACTAGTTGAACAATTAGAAGTTCTAGTAGAGCACGATAAACATTCAAGACATACAACCAGTAGTGAGGTAAACAATGGGAAGAAAATGAGGAAGAGAAGAGGGAGTGAGATGGAATTCCGAATGTTAGTCACATGAAATCCCATGTGAAGTGTGTAATTAAGTGACCCAGTAAGATCCATCCTTAGTCCATACCCAAAACCAACCACATTCAGTGACATCGCATCAACATTTGAAGACTATTTCATCCCTTTAAGCCACAAGAATGCTCCCACAAACAACCACCACTCCAACATGAGTGAGTGAGAGGAAGTGAAAAAGAGCTGAGTTAAAGAGGACAAAGCAAGTCCCATAACTAGTCTTGGTATCCTATTAGAGGCGGTCTAAGGGGTGTGCTTTGAATTTTCATGTGTTTGTTTTATTTTATTTTATTTTTGAACCACACCATGCAAAGACTCATGTGTTTTTGCATACATTTGGCCAAGGAGTGTGCTTTGAATCCTCATTTTTTATTTTTTTTGCTGAGGACCACACCATGCAAGGACAAATTGCCATGTAACTTCTAGTTAGGAAAGGATATGAAGTGGTAAGAAGTCTGTGAGAACACATGCTTGCATGCAAGGAAATAGAAAAGTACGAAAAATATTGCATTCCCCTTGAAGTCCTACCCTGTTCAAACCTTTGGATCCTTCTCAAGTCTAGAAACTACGCAAGCCATAAATTAATTAAAGTTGTTGTTAATTGAAAGGGATTACATGTTTCCAAAAGAAGGAAAACCATGGAGTGGATGGATGGACGGATGACGTGGACTCACTACCTATTACATGAAATAAGAGTTCAACGTGACTACCAAGGACAACAATGCGAAGGCGGGAGCTAGATATAATAGGTGGACCATATCATGCAACCCATCGCAAAAAAAAAAACAACCGCACTAGTACATCCTATGACAATAAGACGACTTATTAATAAAAAGTATAAAATAGATATATTTATAAAAATAAACAAAAAAATAAATAGATAAGTAAATAAAGAAAGAAAAAGTAAGCAAGAATAGAAAATGTACGAATGATGTTGTAAAACAAAAAGGTGTAGAACAAAAACTTGTAAAAATAACTAAGGAGCTAGTAGAATTGATTAGCATGGAAGGTGATCTCCCCCACGACTAAGTTAAGAGGAGGAGCTCAGAAAAATGGAACGAGGTTGGCTGTGTGATGAGGGGGTAGTGGCACTAGTTCATTGGAGTTCGTGGAAGGGTTTTAATTCTTGTGTATTAACTAACTGTGTTTTTGTGGAATCCTCAGGTTTGTGTATAAGTAAGGCCCTAGAAGGAAAGGTTTCAGAAACAATATAAGGTCCCTCCCACAGTGTTTAAAACTTTGTACATTGCAGTACATGTGTGGGGTTCCAATAGAGTACCTTATCTCCTTGTTGAAATTTGACCTTTCAAATCCTAAGATCATGACGTTTTTGATTATAGGCCTTGTGTATCTCATTTGATGATAGGGCTACTAGTCAATTCTCATCTAGCATATTCAAGTTGATGAGTCATTCTTGTTGTGCTAAGTCAAGACCTAAGTCACTGGTGGTAGATAGTGTTTGGAGTTCTCCCTAGACTGGAAGTTTCGGTAGTTTCCCATACACTAACTCATAAGGAGAGTAGCTTGAAAGCTTCCATGTAAAGTGATAGGCCCAGAGGCCATCATTAAGTTTTGTACTCCTTTCCCTCCTATATTTGCTAATGGTCCTGGTTAGGATCCTTGTAATCTCCCTATTTGTGACTTCAGCTTGCCTGTTGGCTTGGGGGTGATAAGGTGTTGTAAATTTATGATTGACCCCCAAGTGTTGCATAAGTTCACAAAAAGTAGCCCATGAAATGAGTTTCGTTGTCTGAAATGACTACACGTGGCATCCCAAACCTATTCCCGATTTATTGTTGGACAAATCATGCTGCTGTGTTTGAGGAACAGTCGATGATGACTGCTGCCTATGTCCACTTAGTACAGTAGTCTACAACAACAATGATGTATGCCTTCTCGTTGGACATGGGTGTGATGGGACCCATGAAGTTGATGCCCCAAATATCAAAGGGTTCTAATGGCTAAATCCACTATTGGGATCCCTTCATTCGTGCGGTCATCCCACCATCTCTCTGAAATCATTCATAGGAGTAGGTGAACCATTACGCATCTTTGAAGAGTGTGGGTCAGTAATATCCTGCAAGAAGGATCTTAATGGCCATGCGTCGTCCAGCATAGTGGCCCCCACAAGGGCCCTTGTGAGCATCCTGGAGGATGTGCAATGTATCCACATCAAGGATGCACCATTGAACCAAGCCATCTGCACACACCTTATAAACATCTCCATTGATTTCCTTGAAGTTCTTGGCCTTGTTAAGAAATTGCTACTTCTTCCAATGATCCCACTCTTTTGGTAATTCTTGTGTTGAGAGATAGGTGAGGATGTCACTGAACCAAGTTGATCTTGTGGGCATCTCTTTATCAATTGCTCCAGCAAAGAGGAGTTTGTTTGGAAATTGATCGGAGAGTGGCTCCTCCTCCTCTACACCATCCAATCGTAACTGAGATAGGTGGTCAGCAACCACATTCTCAGTTCCCTTCCTATCTACCATAGTAAGGTCAAATTCCTAAAGGATCATAAGCCACCGTATGATACAAGGACTCACCATTGGTTTATTCATCAGGAACCAAATGGCACTATGGTCAGTATGTACAAACACCTTGTACCTGAGCACATAGTGTCAGAATTTGTCCAAGGAAAATACCACCACCATTAATTCCTTTTCAATGGTGGTGTAGTTGAGCTGGGCACCCACAATGCTTCGGCTTGCACCGTAGATATAATATGGGTGTCTCTGGTCATTCAACTATGTAAGCATGACTCCCAATGCATAATTAGATGCATCCATCATGATATGAAAAGGTCTGGACCAGTCAAGTGCCCGTAGAATTGGAGTTTCTACGAGTTTCTATTTGAGTGTTTGGAATGAAAATTCACATTCCTTGGTCTAGATAAATGAAGCGTCTTTCTTTGTTAGCTCCATCAACAACTTGGAAATATTCGAGAAATTCTCGATGAAGTGTCGGTAATAACCAGTCTGTCCAAGGAATGACTAAACACCTTTTACAATACTCGGTTGGTTGGTGATTCCTTGGATGATTCTAATTTTCTCAGGATCTACACCAATCCTTGCTTGTGAAATGTAGTGTCCTAGAACAATGCCCTCTTGTACCATCAAGTGGCTCTTTTACCAATTGAGCCGTAAATTTTTTTCCACACATCTTTTTAAAACTTGCTCAAGGTGGTCTAAGGCTTGTTCAAATGTTGCTCCATAGGTAGAGAAGTCATCCATGAAGACTTCTACCCCATTGCCAATCTGTTGCTAAAAGATGCTGAGGACAAGATGTTGGAAGGTTGCAGGTGCATTGCATAGGCCAAAGGGCATCTTCTTATATGCAAAATTCCCCCAAGGACTTTTAAATGTTGTCTTGTCCTGGTCTTCGGGTGTGATTTGGATTTGGTTATAGCCACTATAACCATCCAAAAAGCTATAGTAATAATGCCCTGCAATAGTATCCAACACTTGATCCAAAAATGGAAGTGGGAAGTGATCCTTGAAGGTCGCCATGTTTAGCAGTTAGAAATCTATACAAATCCTCCATTTTCCATCCTTCTTTGGCATAATAATGAGTGGGCTGACCCATTCGCTATCTGCAATAGAATAGATGAACCCCACTTTGAAAAATTGTTCAATTTCATCATTGACAACTTGCTTGAGTTTGGGGTTCAACCGCCTTTATGGTTGTCGTTGTGGTTTCATGGAGGAGTCAATATAGATCCAATGTTGACATACCCTAGGGTTAATTCCCATCACTTCATGATATGACCAGGCAAAAGCAGCCATCCATTTGTTTACCATTTCCAGAAATTTCCTCAAGAGTGGCATTGATGATTACCAACTTGTCATTCTGCAAGAATGCATATTCCAAATTGGCCAGTAAGGTTTTCAATTCCAAGGGCTCCTGTCGAAAGCTTGCAGGGATCTATAGCTTTCCCCAATCATCACTGTCATCAACAATGGAGACTTTTTGATGGACCTTTTCCAATTCATCCATGCTTTTCATATAGACACATACAAGGCCCTCAGATGGTTCCATGCATAAAGTGCTACTATCAAAGTTAGTGGTCAACCACAAGGTGCCATCTTGATTCGTGGTTGTTGTGTATAAGCATCGTTGAACTTGTGATTCCTCAGCACACTGACTACATGCTTGAATAGATGTTTGCTTAGCGGACCAAAGTTGCTACACATAGTTGCACCCTAAGTCACTGTACATGATGCATGGAACACGCTTCTTCTTACTCTTCCCAAAAATATTTTCTCTTGAAATTTCAAGGGAAAGATCTGAGAGTTCCAATCGTACATCCACCGTGCTGAGCCAGGCTCTCCCCATTATGATTGGGAAATTTCCCTTGCAATTGTCAACCCAGATGACTAGGAAGTTACTAGGATAGGACCACCCACAAACAGTGGTCATGATATCTTCTACCAATCCTAAAGGTACAGTTATGGATTGTTCTACCAACTCGAGTCAAATGTTGCTTTTCTTTATCGAGGGCAAGTTCCAAGTCTTGTACATATCATGTGAAATCAAATTGACACCTAACCCCAAATCTAAAAGAGCTTTGCATGGCTTGTTTCCTGCCACTTGCAGGTATATGAAGGGGACTCCCTAGATCAGTCAATTTTGGAGGAAGGTGACCTGCCTTTATCCAGTCTATCACAATGTGGGTGAGCATGATGGTTTGTACTATGGAGGGTGTTTGGTTAGAAGGTTGCTCGAAGGGTTGAATGGTGGAGGTGATTGAAGGTTCAGAGGCACTGGCCACAGGTGAATGTTAGGGATATTGGGCTGGAAGAAAGGGCATTTCTGTGGTTTTGATTCCAGTCCACTTGGCTAAGATGCCAATTACAAGTTGACAGCCCTCGTGGCATTATGTTGTTGTGGCTATGGTGGTATCTCTTCCTGCATAGGTGGAGCAAGAGGTAGCTGAGTGGGTGGTTGATGAGTAGGGATGACAAGAGAAGGTGATAGAGGAAAGTATATATGTGAGTTCTCCCCCTTAGGTGATGGAGACTATGTTCAAAAGTATTCCAAGGGATGGTAATGAGTTTGAAATGCCACATGACTAGAAGAGTCCCGTTGGGAGACTGGTTGCTGAACGTAGTACCCATAAGGATCTGCTTTTCGGTAAGGGTACTACTGCCTTGGAGGTGGCATCCCCCACAATTATGGATGTTTCCATTACTATTAATACTCATAGGGTTTCAGTGGTGCTCCACTTGGATAATATCCTTGTTGCTGGTGGAACTGCCTGGGATTGCCTTGTAGATAAGGCAATCTTCAGGGTGTTTGCCTTTCTGCCAAATGAGGATTCAACGCATACACCCTAGACTCTTATAGATGTGACACCACTGGGCAACACCCCTTAGGATGTTCATACTAGCATATGTCACATCCATCATCCTCCTCTGTGTCAGAGTCTGTAACCCATTCTGCCACAGCAACTTTGCCCTTACCCTTATGATAGGCATGTTCAGCTTCTCTTCTCCTTTTCCGATCTTGCTCATTACTTGCTCTTTGGATTCCTCCTTTATTTTTAGGACACTTTGGAACCTTTCATCCAAAAAATATCACATCTTGTTAACCTTGGCCAAAGTTTTAGAGGCAAATTTTTGTATGGACAAGGTTTTTTGGTTCACCGCTACATCTAGTGGTGATTCTTCCTCCTCTTCACAAAATCGAACTTCCTTTCTTCAGATGGAAGGGTCCTGATTATACTCTTCTACGCTCTCTTTTTTCTTTAATTCCCCTCATTCTTTAGCCACCTACTCAATTAGGCACTGCAAATGATGGGCCCTTAATTCAAATAGCTGTCCCTAAGCATAAACACCTAGGGTCTTTCTTGTTTCAAAGAGAAGTCCATCTATGATATGGCAGAGTTGTTCCTGCTAAGAGTAGCCATGACCAGGGCATCGATGTAACAATGAGTAATATCTGCCCATGGATGCATCCAAGGGTTCATGACCACCCTGTTTCCACCCTTGGATCTACTGTCTCAGATTAGCCACTCTGGAGTAGGTTTGGTACTTATCATTGAAAATTTCCAACATCGTACTCCATCTCCTGATTGATTCCAGCTCCAAAGACTAGTACTAGCTTTCCACTTCCTTGATGAGTGTTCGGAGGAATAGCTTGAGTTTTTTCCAATCATTATCTATGTTTTGCAGGGTGCAAGCATCATGGAATGCTTGCAAGTGAGTCTGTGGATCACAATTGTATCCCTCTTCAAATTTGGAGATATTGTTCATGTCAAGGTACTTGATCCGACTATCTTTGAAGTGCCTACTAGGTATTTGAACTGCCTTGGCTATGTTAAGCATGCTTTAAGTAGCTAGCAGTGGTTCATTTGAGTCATAGTCCTATTGTTGGCCACAATGTCTGCGATGATTTTGGCTACCTCTCCTTTCTTGACAGAGAGACTCGCGTGATTGGTCACACTTTTCCTCATGTTGTCACCATTGGACCTTACAATCTCGTCGGTCTTTTTCATTGCCATCACCTCGATCCTTCCTACTACGGTTGCAATTGGAGTTAGAACATAGTGAAGACAAGGTGGAACAAGAAGATGGAAAAGAGGAAGGAGAACCGCCATTGCCCTGGTGTCAATCTCCTCCTCTACTCTGATGACGACCCCTATCCTCATGTCCATCTTTCCCTTTGCCATGATCTTTCTTACACGATCCCTCATCATCCTGGTGCTCTCAGTTGCTTGATTGTTTACTTTGGATGATGGAATAGATGATTTGATGTATCGGAAGAGGTTCAGCCAAATGGGAATCGTGAAAAATAGGTTCCTCATTGTCATGTGGGTCCTGCAAGAACAAAGGGTTACTGAACTATTTCCCTTTTAAGTGTTCATGGCATTCTACCTATTTCTGGTCCTGTGCACATTGTGCCTTAGTTGGATGATAATCTTGGTAGTCATGATCCTCCATTATGTATTCCACACCATGGTCTTGAATGCCCAGTTTGGTGATGTAACGATAGAAAACGTCGGCAGCTAGAAATACCGACCGAGATTCCGTGTATACAGTTTTAACCACGGATCCGCACGAGGGCTATGCTGGAAAAAGCGAATCCGCGGTGCCCTGAACAGTCTTGTCGATTAGACAGGGACTTACGGGTCAGTAAAACAATGAAGATTACAGATCTTTGCATGCTACGATTTGATTCAAGGGATCGTGAAACGGGAGGAAAACGACGTGGATGGATTGCTACGATGATAATGTTAAACACGTCGAAGAGGTGCTAATCAGGAGAGAAACGCGTGATTTTCAAAGATCTATGTTCCGATTTTTAAAAGAATGTATGATTCGTATGTCACATTACAATGGGAGAGACCCCCAATAACTTGATACAAAATGAGCACAAAATAACAAGGAAACTATCCAGACAGAAGTTTGATCTACCTCGTAGGCCCAAAGCTAGGAGGCGAGGATGGTCAGGCTCTGAGGTCTGCCGATCAACTGTTTCTAACCGGTAAGGCCTGCAAACTGGGAGAGACAATCTCACAATCCATGTTCTGCTTCTTTGCTTCGAGCAGATTCTGCACAGGGCAGCGATCGCTAATGGAATGCTCTCTCTTGTTGCTAAGGCTCAAGCGCGCTGTGCTCTGTTCTTGCTGAAAGATGATGCTGTCGGCAGTTGTCAAAAGGTTGCTCTTTGTTTCTCTGCTCAAGGTGATAAGTGTTTCCTTGTTCAGAAAATGCTCTTGCCCTTTTGATTTTCTGCCGCTCAAACTGATAAATACTCTGGTGCTCAGAAAAATGCCTCTGCTTCTCTGATTTTTGCCCCCCTTGTATCTTTGTCAACTGAGGTATTTATAGGCCGCGACGCTCCGTGGAAAGGCGCAACCCTAATGACGTGGGTCCTGGATATTTCGGGTTCTGTTGACTTGATCATTTTAAGTCAGACTGTGACTACGCACAACAGGCTCGTTTGCGTGTTGTGCGCCTGAAGAGCAGGTACACGTTGAGCGTGCTTCAATTGCTTTCAGGCTGTATTACACTCATTCGCGTTGTGTTGCGTGTATGAGCGTAATCCGGTATAAAAACAACATGCTCAAAATTGTCTTACGCTCACTACGCAGCTGCGCGTAACAAAGCGTAGATAATGACTAATTTACGCTCACTACGCAGCTGCGCATAACGAAGCGTAAATAATGACTAACGCTCATTACGCAGCTACGCGTAACGAAGCGTAAACAATGTCTGGCCTTAGTGATGAAATACGCAATGATACGCACTGCCGCGTAACGAGCGTAAAGACAAGTTATTCATGCGCCGGGAGAAAAAGTGTCGAACGTTATGCTTCTCCGGACTCTGCCTTCGACTATTTTGGAGCTTGTTTTGCTCATTACGCTGCCGTGCGTGATAGAGCATAAACTTGTCCTTGAACAAAAGACTTAACACAAGAGATCGCATATCACGCTGCTTAAGCTTCTCCCTATGCTGAAACAACTATCCTTCTGATGCCGGACTATGTCGAAACACCATCACGCTGAGCGTCATTACGCTATGTCACGTGATATAGCGTAAACAGTCAAAAGCATAGAAAGATTAGGAATCCGCACAGGAAGTTGCGGACTTGATGCTATGCGCCTCTTGGCGTTGCTCTGTCTTATTCCCCCCTCTGGAATGCTGAGATGCACCCTTGCCTAAATTGCGAATCTTTTCTTGAAGCCAACTCGCGATTTTTAACGGTGTTTCAATGGCCCCTCTTTGTGAACGGTTGGAGGGCTTACCCGAAAGATGTTGACAAAGAATACGAAACACCGGATCGGTAAAAGCAAGAACATCGTGCATCCATGGCTACTCAAGGATTGCCCTGTCATCATGGAAGAGCAACGCTAGAGGAAATGGAAGACAGAAGGATATGGCTGGAAACAGGTTCGGGGAAGATGCAAAATGAATTATGATGGCAGGGGTATGAAATACGCTCGGACGCACAGAAACGTGCGCACAATGATGTCAACAAGAATGCTTTCAGACGAGCGTAGCGCGTCAGTCTGAGGTTTCTCTGTCACCGATTATAGTAGGAATGCGTGCAAAAGGAGCGTTGCGCATCACTTTCTGCGATGTCTCTGCTAGCGTGAGTGCGGAAAATGAATACTTGCGTATGTAGGTTTTGCGTATGGGAACCGGGTGGTGGGGATGAAGGAAACAAGAGTTAAGGGTAGGATTGTGCGAAGTATAGACGTGCAGAGCTAAGTGGTCGAGCAAACCTGAGCAGCCATTTCAACACGTTGTTGTACTTCACCGCTCAGATGGACGCACCTTTGGATGACATTCTCCCAAGGCAAGTAACCTGCAACCACAAAAGAAAACAGAGGACACCATTGCTCATGAACAAGGGGCGAGGCTGTCGAAACGAGCGCCGTTTGATGTGAGATAGAGTCATTAGGACATGAAGAAAGAGCTAGAGCGTAAGGCCAGGGCCGCCAATCCTGATGATTGGCCCTGCATACCTTCGCCAAAAGGCATCAGACGCAGTGCACCTGATTGGTTAGATAAGGAACCAGCCAGATGAATTTGCGAAGCCAGCATCCGATAGCGATGATCGACGGTGGGTCTCGAGGTCGTTGCCGGCGAGGACTTCGTCGAGGCTCCGACTGGCGAGACTAAACTCTCAGAGGTGCCATCACTGCAGTGGGCGCAACGACAGCATCTCCGAGGGATCAGTAAGATGCCCTTCAGCTCGTCCGAGGAATCAGTAGGATGCCGATGGGGTGGCGACGCTGGGACTGTCTCAATATCCCACCCCGTTGGCTGTGCAGCTGTACAGAGATGATCACGCTTACTTGATTTATAGGTGGCGGTCTATAAGTCCCAGTTTTAAGTCCTGGTAGATTGCCGTTACTGGTTTTAAGTCCCAGCAGACCATGGTCCCAGTTTAAAGTCCGGGCAGACCGAGAAGTGCTAGTTTTACGTCGTAGCGGACGGCGGTATGTCTGATTTATGGTCTCAGCAGACCGTGCTGTGGATGCCAGTTTCGCGTCATGGCCCAGGGACAGATCTGTGCTGGTTTCACGTCTCAGCAGACGGCTACATACCTGCGCCAGTTTAGCGTCGTGGCGGACGCATGTAAACGATGCCAGTTTTTTGTCTTGCCGGACTTGTGCAACACTGCCAGTTTTACGTCGTAGCGGACGGTTACAACTTGCCAGTTTAGCGTCATGGCGAACGTGTGCGAGGAACGCCAGTTTTACATCATGGTGGATGGTCAGTGCCAGTTTCACATCGTAGCAGACGCGTGATGCCAGTTTTACGTCATAGCGGACGAGTACCACCATACTTGCTATTGACACCGTAGATGCTGCTAGATGAAATACCGCTTCAAGTATACATGATTTATAGGGTTTGCTAATTCGTTGTCGTTGACGTCTACTAATTTGAACGCTCCGTTACTGTACACGTCGATCACCAAGAAAGGGCCTTCCCAGTTTGCAGAGAACTTGCCTACTGGTTCACGCACAGCCTTGAGAACAAGATCTCCTTTCTTGATCGGGCGCTGTTGAAGGTTGTGGCGATGTTTCTGGCGCTGTTTGTCTTGATATTTTTCAATCGTGTCAAGAGCCTGTATCCGCTTCTCTTCCACTGAATCCAGATCTGCGATTTGAGACTCGGTGTGTTGAGCCTCATTTATAACCGCGAAGAGGACCATTCTCAGAGAAGGAATTTGCAACTCGAGAGGCAGCACTGCTTCAGATCCGTAAACCAGGCTATAGGGCGTACTACCTGTAGCTGTCCTACATGTAGTACGGTACGCCCATAGCATATAGAGGATTTTATCATGCCACCGTCTCTTGTTACTGTCGAGCATTTTCTTGAGCAGATTGATTACTATCTTGTTTGACGCTTCAGCTTGACCATTCGCCTGCGGGTAATAGGGGGAGGAAAAAGACTATCTAATGCCTAGGTTATCACAGAAGGATTTGATATCCGCACTACTAAACTGCAGCCCATTGTCGGTCACAATAGTCATCGAGAGACCAAATCTGGTTACTATGTTGTCCAAGATAAAATGGCAAACCCATTGGGATGTGATTTTCCGCAGGGGGACAGCTTCTACCCACTTCGTAAAATACTCAATAGCGATAATAATGAAGTTATGCCCTACAGAAGATTTTGGTGTGATGGGTCCTATGATGTCCAGCCCCCATCGCTGAAATAGCCATGTTATCTGCATTGTATGCAACTCTGTGTGTGACACGTGGATGAGGTTTGCATGACGCTGACACGTGTCACAAGTTTTAACCTTTGTCAAGCAGTCTTTTTCCATACGTGGCCAGTAGTATCCTAAGTGACGGATTTTTAGGGCCATAGCCCGTGGTGCTACGTGGCCACCGCACAGTCCTTCGTGAACTTTGCCGACTATGTGTTGCGCTTGGTCTTTGTCAACGCAGGTAAGCAACACGCCATCAAAGGAGCGTCTACAGAAAGTGCTATCTCCGATGATGACGTATTGCCTAGCCCGCTTACGGATTGCGTCTTTCTGTGTGCGCGTTAATGCAGATGGTAGCTCACCCTATAAAAGATAAGTTTTGATATTATCGTACCACTCAGGCGTGCTTTCCTCAAGCAGAGCGGAGATTTACGCCGCCTGAATGA
>MNCI01020108.1:156405-175211 GCA_015680685.1 Gnetum montanum | reverse complement strand
GAAGTTCTTTTCGGTAGAACAGACCCGTATTATGCGAGAGGTCCTGGAAGAGGGAACCCGGTTTGATTGGGCGAGCCATCTTGCCAAGGGACTACGCAGTGAAATGGTCAAGCTTCGCAAGAAGCTCGAGTCCCGCTTCAATGTGCATTACGCCTTTTTCATAGCTTGCCTCCGGCGGTTTGCTGAGTTTCTGGTCATTCAGAGGAATGGGGTCTGGGCACAGCAAGACTGAGACCAGCTATCCAGACCTTGGATAGCCCACATTTTCAGCACTACCCGTGGGCAGGATCCGCTGGAAGGGATCGGGGAGTCATTGTCTGTAACGACTAAAAGCTTGACGGCGCCCCAAGTGCAAGGTCTCGACAGCGTAGGCAGGATAATGCCTACCTACACCGGTGATGCCTCGCGGGGGAAACGCCTGGCGGAGGAAATTGTGGAACCGGCAGCTCGGCGACAGAGGCTCCACCTCACCGAGGCCCCTGGGGGTGATGCAGGCTAAACTGTTGGGATCAAGGTGCAGCGGAATAAGCCTCCGCCTGGTAAGTGTGAAGGGATTGTATACGCAATGTTAGATGATCTGGAATTATATGCTAACGTATGGTGGTGTAAATAGTAAAAATGACAGGGCAATTGACCCCTGAGACAGGGGCGATGATACTAAGTCGTGGGGAGGGGGCCTCAATTTTGGAAGAAGAGGCCCCAGCTGTTAATATGAGCCGTGTGCAGGTTCCAATGTGTGAGGCGGCCCCAACTGCTAGCGGAAGCTGCGTACAAGCTGGGGTGCGTGAGGAGGCCCCAGCCACTGGAACCAGCGATGCACAGACTCCAGTGCGTGAAAGGGAAAAAGATACTGAAGATATTGATGAAATCGCCACTGTCACTGGCAGAAGTAATGAGTGTGTTAGCGTGTTTAAAAAATCTGTTAATAGAGGGAGTGTCTAACCAAATTACGCTATAGGGGAAGAAGATGCCTCAACGTCTGCTGTTGTGAGCAAAATGTGGAGAGACTTCCCCGATAAATTTGCCTTCATGGAAGGCGTCGTCAGCGACATGATTAAGCGTCTGGAACGCGTCGAACCTAGCGCTGGTAAGTTATAGCCATAACGAGGTTACAACATAATGTCTTAGTAATGTGTCATCCGTATTGATGCTTGTTTTCTGTTAGGAGCTCACCTCTGATGGGATCCCGCGGAACCCATTGATCTGGACACAGCGGAGCCCCCATCTGATGGGGCAGTCGTGCCACGCCACATTTATGAGGAAATGCGTAAATGTGCGTTACGCTCGACGCGCTCTGTATGGGAAAGTAGAAACGTTAGTGAAAGCCTATGGAAAAGGCTGCAACAGTCGGAACAGACGTTTGAATCCTTAACCAAGGAAGTCGAGGACCTAAGGGCGCGGTACGAATTCCTACAGGCTCGAGTGACGGGGGATGAAGACTGGCGTACCGCTGTTATTGATCACTCCCATTATTGAACAGCCATCAAAAACAGCGTACAGACCAGTCGGGCGTTAGTAGAGCAGAGGATGCAAATTGAACTCCTAGCTCAGAAAAGCCGGGACTGGAGGGACTACTGCGCTAGCGTACAGGAATGGGGGCAGAAGGAGAAGGACCACAAGCATGTATATAAAAGGGAAAGCGCCGCTTATAGAAAACGTTACCGCGATTCCGCCGTTAAAGCTCGATCCCTGAAGGTTTTCATGGACACCATCGGAGTGTCCGAAGCTTTCAAGAAGTTCGAAGAGCAGGTGACCGTAACTGCGTCCCTAGAGAGGCCAATGGTTTTCTCTGGGAATCAGGCTATAATCCCTACTTTCTTCCCAGATCCACCCCGCTGGAGTAGCGTGGAGAAAGGGAAGGTGAAAGCTGGAGCTGCGTTGGACGAGGATGTATGGCCAGACCTGACAGAGGACGAGATTATGCAGTGCTTGTGGGCTGGTTTGGACAAGCTTCCCTTTGCCGAAGAAGTAGGGCCGTCGCGAGTAAATTTACGCATGACTTAGTCGGAAAATTTTCTGACGAGCGTCGTCTATTCTAATTTTTGATGTTATTTGGTTTTAGGTACCGGAAGAAGGTAGAGAAAATACACCAGCTAAAGGGCTGGGAGAGGAAACTGTGGAAGCAAAGGCGGAACGCAACGATGAAGAGCATCCTCCTGTGGAGCCAGTGCCGGAACGAGAGCCTCATGAAGGGGCAGTCATTCTTGGAAGCATAATTCCCAGAAACGATGGCCCAGTGGAGGATGACTTTTTGGGACTAGATTCAGAGTTAAGAGATACCGGTGACAGTGGCAGTAAGGGGAATGCGTAATTATTATTTACGCAAAAGTTTGTTAATGTTGGAGTGTAGTATCATGTTACGAATGACTAGAAAGACATGTTATAAAACCTGGTGGATGCGTTGAATATCAATTACATATATATTTTTTTTTGTTTTTTTTTCGTCAATAGAGTGTGAGTGTAACTGTTGAAAAGTTCACCTAAGTAATAATGATAGGGCGTAATTCCTAGTTTAAGGCCGTTGCAGGCCGGATGCGTAATGTAAAGAAAGCGTAAATGGTGGTACCGCATCTTCCTGTGTAACTAGTTTAAGGCCATTGCGGGCCAAAGGGTAACTGCGTAAATGATAATAAATAATCCTGCATTAGTTTAAGGCCGTTGCGGGCCAACATATGAGTTTGCGTAAACTAGCTACTAGTTTAAGGCCGTTGCGGGCCAGCGTATGAGTTTGCGTAAACTAGTTACTAGTTTAAGGCCGTTGCGGGCCAGCGTATGTAACTACATAACAGAATATAATCCTACGTAAGTGTGTAAAATAATGTGAAAGTGTAGATGAGGTGGGCACGATAAAACACGCAAGAAATGGCAAGCGTAAACACGGAAAGCGAATGTAGCATAAGAGTACGTTGAAACAAAAGCGGCTGCTGAATAAGGAGTGCGCTATCTTACAAGGAAATGGTGATGCACGCAGAAAACCCCTGTTCAACCGTCGATACGCAATTGTCTCCTAGCGGCTTTTACGTTAAACGCTGCGTAAGGGCGAGAAGGTTTGTGGTTTGCCTCTTCTACACTGTCATCCGGAAATGGCAGGTCGGCCTAGGCTAGACCGCCGTCATTGTTGTTGTTCTCTTTAGAGGCTTGGAGATGGGACTGATTGTCAGTTGTTTCGATCTCCGAACCCCGTTCTTCTTCAATGTTGTTGACGGTCCTGGGGGTGACCTCGTCGCCGCGTATGATAACCTCCCCTCCGGCGTAGGGCAGGTGTATCTCTTGATGTATCGGCGACGAGACCGCCCTCAGCTGGGCTAACCATGACCTCCCTAAGATTAAGTTGAAGCCGGGCATCTCCTCGACGACTAAGAATGTGGCTTCCGTTGGGAATTGATCCCCTGCCACAAACTCAACACGTACCGTCCCCTTGACTTGAACCCGTGCTCCGTTGAACGATTTTACGTAAGCTGTCGTCGTGGGAGTGATCTGATCGACCAATTCCAACCTATCCACAATGGAATAGGGAACGACGTTAGCAGCTGCACCATCATCCACGTGTACCCTTCGGATCCGGTATTGGCCGACCCGAATGGTAATGAACATAGGCTCAGTCGTTACTTGATCTTTCTCCAGATCATCTTTGACAGACTCGTCCAAGAAGGTCAACAAGGTAGGCTTGGGTTGTTCGACTTCGGAAGGAAACATGATAGCGTGTATCACTTCCTCTTCTGCCGGCAGGTTGGCATCCACCGATATGGATGTCAGCATGCGTACCATAGCCTCACGGTGTTCTCGAGACGTCATCAGTAAGTCATACAAGCTCAGCGTTGTGTTCTTTTGCTTAAGAGCTTGTTTGACTTGCGTGAATGCACCAAGGAGATCCTTCTCTCGGCTGGGTTGTTTATCCCCCTTGTCCTCTTCCATTCGGCCCAAAAGACGGATCTCTCGAGGCGGAGCGATGTCAGTGGGAGGGTTGTTCTTTTTCCTGCCAAGAGGAGGTGGCTGCGTTTCTGTACTTTTTGCCTGCTTCTGAGGCATGGACAAAGGCATAGAGGCCAGGGGCCTGGGCTTAGGGAAGCCGAGCGTAAGGTGGTCTTTTGTTGCGTTAACTGTGGTATTCCCCCTCTTTCGCTTGGGAGGCGATGGCTGGTTATCTTGACGAGAGGTCTGTCCCTGCGTGAGAGGAGCAGGCCGTGGTTTTGGCGCCCTGATAATGAAGGGCGCTCTAGGCATGGGCGCGGACGGAGCTGCGACTTGAGTACTATCGCGTGACTGAGGGCGTATTTGGAAAGGTGCCCGTATAATGAAAGGTGGCCGGGAGACCCCATTGGCTGCCGCTGAAGTAGTCGGCCCCCTTGGTGAGCTGGCGGGGACGCACAAAACAAAAGGTTGTTTTGGCGATCCCTTATGCTCACCATCCGCACTCACCACAGTGATTGTATAAGGATCATAGTTTGCGTTCAACGGATCCTTATATACATGCAGTGTTTGGTTTTCCGGACGCGTAGGGTTACTGTTGTCTAATTTTAGATGACCTTCGTCGATCATGCGTTGAATGTCGTCCTTCAACGCCCAGCAATAATCCGTGTCGTGGCCACACATCTAGTGGTAGTCACAGAAACGGTCCAGCCTAAAAGATCTCGGGACTGCCGGTTCGTTAGGCAGAGCTAAAGAAGGGTCCTTCAGCAGTTCACAGTGACGCCTGTGACGCTTCAGAGCTTCCTCGGACACCTTCTTAGGTTGAATGTGCCCTGCCGCTAACAATTGTTTCAGCAGTTCAGAATGCTTTACAGGTAAAGCCGCATATTTTGAACGATCTTTACGCTCAAAATTTAGCTTTGGCTGGGGGGGACCTTCAAGGGCAGCTGTGGTTTGGCTGGTGCCAGCACTAGCCGTGGCCTTGGTAAGCGCTGCCGTGGGTGCCTTCTTGTTCTTGTTCTTTGCGTTTTCAGTTAGCGCGGCTACCGTTGTTGTTGTCGCCTTACCCTTGTCTTTGGCCTTGTTGTATGCATTCCTGTAGGCGACATACGCCGGGTCTTTGCTGGCCTCCGCAGCATCTTGGATGCTTCTAACTTGTGCGAAGGCCTTATGTAAATTACTTAGGGAAAGGTAATACAGCTTTAACTTGATGAAGTCATTGACTGCTCCCTTGAACATGGCCAGCATATGTGAGTCCGCAATCGGCTCGCGAATCTCGTTCAAGGTGGCATTCCAGCGCTATATAAAATTTTGTACGGGCTCGAGCGGATCTTGTTTCACCCCCATGAGCTGATCCAGCGTGACTTCCGACTTCAGGTTGTATTTGAAGCGGGTCACAAACTGGGTCAGCAGCTCTTCCAAGGTTGAGATGAAAGAGTGTGGGAGGGCTCGGTACCAGTCCAAAGCTTTCCCTGTCAGTGACATTGCAAAGACTCTGATGATCGTATGCGGCCACTGTTGTAGCAACAAGGATTCGGATCGAAAGGTGACCAGGTGAGCATTGGGATCCCCTTCCCCATTGTATTTGGTGAAGTGAGGGAGAGACATCCCTGGCGGCAGTGACAGTGTGGGAACCACTGGACTAATCGGATCATCCTGATAAAAATCCATGTCCTGAATAGTATCAGATCCAGCGGCTTTAAGGCGTCTAACCTCCTCAGTGAGGGTCTGTATAAGCTGGAAGGCTTGACCCAAGCCTATTGATGGAGGTGCCTGTGCAGAAGGCATAGGAGGTTGGACCAGGAGGGCGGCGTGAGGAAACGGAAATGACGGGATGGGTTGACTAGCTGCTTGCGGGGCAGGGTACCTAGCAGGTAAAGGAGCCTACGAAGACCACCACCCGCTGGCTTGTGTAGAGGGATTAGCTACCGTGTGCTGCGTGGGCTGAGGATAGACGTACTGCGGGATCCCCTGTGGGACCTGTGTTGCGGGTGCAATAGAGGGTTGTGCACCATACAGCGCAGACCGGTTGTGTTGCATTGCAGGGTTGGCCCACGAAACAGCTGCAGGCTGCTGCACGTATGCTTGTGGCTGGACAGCCGCAGCAATCTGTTAAGTTGGCAGGGGGTGAAAAATTTGCGTTGGGCGAGTTGTTGGTACGGTGTAAGCTTGTACCTGAGGGATGAAATGGGGCACGGTGGTTGCCGGGACCACCATCGGAATGCTAAGCACCCGCGGTAACGGCCCCGCCCCCACGTTATTGAGGGGCATTTATGCTTGCAACCCAGACGGTTGCGCATTTGCCTGGGGCATGGCAGGGAAATACATCTGCGCGGTCATGGCTGGGTCAAGAGGTCCAGCTTCTCCATTGAAAGGAAATGCGGGATTTATATACGTTTGGGGGCTCAGAGTATGGAACGAATGTTCCAGGGTATGGAACGAATGCTCCAACTGGGCCGCAAATTCGTCCTCTTCCTCTTCCCTATGCTGGGGCTCCACCACAGTTTGTGAAGCCTGGACTTTGGCCATGACCAACTGCGTTATAATTTCGTGTTGGTGTTCGGTCAGGGGAATGATGTCATAAGCCGTTGGCTTAAATTCATAGCCCCCCTAGTGGAGCACCTCAAAGTTCCATTTCGCTTCAAGTTCAGCTCGANGACCAGGGCAGTTGTGTTTGTGTATAAGGAATCCATTGATCAATGAAGTGAGCGGTAACTAGTAATCGGATCTAAGAAATGGCTGGCAACAAAAGCACAAAAAGGCTTTCTACCCTGTAGGATTTCAAAGAAATCGTCCTTGCGACCGATCTATACCACGCGATTGACCGTAGACTTCCCTAGAGGTATCACGTCTATGGTTTAGGGTATGGATCACTACCAGGGCTACCCAAAATATTCGGATCGGAGCCTGAACTGCCCTCCTTCTAGCGCCAGAAAACTGTAACGACAGAAAACGTTGGCAGCTGGAAATACCGACCGAGATTCCGTGTATACAGTTTTAACCACGGATCCGCGCGAGGGCTATGCTGGAAAAAGTGAATCCGCGGCGCCCTGAACGGTCTTGTCGATCAGACAGGAACTTACGGGTCAGTAAAAAAATGAAGATTACAGATCTTTGCGTGCTACGATTTGATTCAAGGGATCGTGAAACGGGAGGAAAACGACGTGGATGGATTGCTACGATGATAACGTTAAACACGCCAAAGAGGTGCTAATCAGGAGAGAAACGCGTGATTTTCAAAGATCTATGTTCCGATTTTTGAAAGAATGTATGATTCGTATGTCACGTTATAATGGAAGAGACCCCCAATAACTTGATACAAAATGAGCACAAAAAAACAAGGAAACTGTCCAGACAAAAGTTTGATCTACCTTGTAGGCCCAAAGCTAGGAGGCGAGGATGGTCAGGCTCTGAGGTCTGCCGATCAACTGTTTCTGACCAGTAAGGCCTGCAAACTGGGAGAGACAATCTCACAATCCATGTTCTGCTTCTTTGCTTCGAGCAGATTCTGCACAGGGCAGCGATCGCTAATGGAATGCTCTCTCTTGTTGCTAAGGCTCAAGCGCACTGTGCTCTGTTCTTGCTGAAAGATGATGCTGTCGGCAATTGTCAAAAGGTTGCTCTTTGTTTCTCTGCTCAAGGTGATAAGTGTTTCCTTGTTCAGAAAATGCTCTTGCCCTTTTGATTTTCTACCACTCAAAGTGATAAATACTCTGGTGTTTAGAAAAATGCCTCTGCTTCTCTAATTTTTGCCCCCCTTGTATCTTTGTCAACTGAGGTATTTATAGGCCGCGACGCTCCGTGGAAAGGCGCAACCCTGATGACGTGGGTCCCGGATATTTTGGGTTCCATTGACTTGATCATTTTAAGTCAGACTGTGACTACGCACAACAGGCTCGTTTGCGTGTTGTGCGCGTGAAGAGCAGGTACACGTTGAGCGTGCTTCAATTGCTTTCAGGTTGTATTACACTCATTCGCGTTGTGTTGCGTCTATGAGCGTAATCCAGTATAAAAACAACATGCTCAAAATTGTCTTACGCTCACTACGCAGCTGCGTGTAACAAAGCGTAGATAATGACTAATTTACGCTCACTACGCAGCTGCGCGTAACGAAGCGTAAATAATGACTAATTTACGCTCACTACGCAGCTGTGCGTAAAGAAGCGTAAACAATGTCTGGCCTTAGTGATGAAATACGCAATGATACGCACCGCCGCGTAACAAGCGTAAAGACAAGTTATTCATGCGCCGGGAGAAAAAGTGTCGAACGTTGTGCTTCTCCGGACTTTGCCTTCGACTATTTTGGAGCTTGTTTCGCTCATTACGCTGCCGTGCGTGATAGAGCGTAAACTTGTCCTTGAACAAAAGACTTAACACAAGAGATCGCATATCACGCTGCTTAAGCTTCTCCCTATGCTGAAGCAACTATCCTTCTGATGCAGGACTATGTCGAAACACCATCACGCTGTGTGTCATTACGCTATGTCGCGTGATATAGCGTAAACAGTCAAAAGCATAGAAAGATTAGGAATCCGCACAGGAAGTTGCGGACTTGATGCTACGCGCCTCTTGGCGTTGCTCTGTCTTATTCTCCCCTCTGGAATGCTGAGATGCACCCTTGCCTGAATTGCGAATCTTTGCCTGAAGCCGACTCGCGATTTTTAACGATGTTTCAGGTGATATTTTGAAGTAGCATTCCAAGAACCGATTGATCAAGAGGTAATATGATGTTACCCTCCATGTCCCATCATCACAGGTGCTCATCTTGATGTAGGATAAAGGTGAAATTAGAGATATACTCATCTGGATGTGCGTATACCACCCAACACTCCTATGGCACTAGTGGATTGGATCTATCTTGCCTGTGAGAAGAAGACATTTTTGAGGTTAAATAACAACTCAACTGGTGTGCCTTATTCTTTTACTTACACCGCCTAGCATGCGTAGATTTCACTATCCTGGGTCCATTCCAACGAAGTGAATGACGATCTTGCTAAGACTAGATAGCACATGTAATACTAATAGTCCTTGGCAATGATGCCAATGATGAGTGGCGAGGTACCCCTACGCCCAACCGTACTAATCATGGGCGTTCACACGCAACTCGATCAAAATTTCGCAAACTGCAAGCACTTACACACACCGAACTTTAGCCAGCAAAACCTTAGTTAGAACAGTTGTTGTCTTCCCAACCTCACTAGTGATATTCAAAGGTGATGGTTAAGTGAGATTGAGGCAAATGATTTTTATTGGTTTTCTCTTTTATCTTTAAAAGTATAATTCTTTAATTGTGGGAAATGGAAAGTTCTGTAAATTACAATTGTTCTACTCTATCGTTGAACTCTCCCTAGCATAAGCAATTGATCCCATCTTCCATGCACATCCCAAGCATACCCTAACCACTATTGGGTTACCAGACGTTAAGCATCACTGGGTTACCAAGTGTTTGATATATGTTCGAGATGGTCATGCCTATGGTTCTCATCCAATATGAAAGGAAAATAACAATAAAGTGATAACAGTAAAAGCTTCTGAAATTATTAAAGCACTAAAAAATGAAACTATTAAAATGCTTAAGTGATTAAATCCAAATGCTACAAGGAATGCTCAAAAAGCTTGTCTTTATTGCCAATCACGCCAATGGGCTCAAGTACATTAGCACTCAAATAAAGAGCCATACACCTTTCTCACACTTGCTGCAAGCACTTGGAAAATATTCTAACTCTTACAAGAACAAACTACAAGAGTTTTACTACAACTACACCAAAAGAGGCCATAAATGCTACGGGTGCATGCATATTTATAGCAAGAGATAGACTATGCGTTAACAGGGTCACATCAACATGGCCACATCAGCAAGGCTCGATTAATGTTGCCCAATCAATGTATCAACTGAACACTTCATTAATTAGTATATCCCAAAATTCCAACATGCTTGCACAACTTTCTGATCAGATAGGAAAATGGAAGTGTTGGTCTCCCTGACTTTGTTTCTTCAAATTGCCATTGGATTTCTGTGAAGTAATATTGGGAAAGGTTGATTACAAATTTTCCCATTAGAATGGCACTTCCCCTAGCTGCATAAGTCAACATTTGATTGAGCCCTTTGGTAGGAAACAGGTGGTACGTTCCAATCTTAAAGTAGGTTCTCTCTTCCAAAGTCATTTCATGGTATGACTTGTCCTCTTTACTGTATGCTTATCTCAACCATAATTTCTTTGTTTCAAGGTTAAATCTAGTGGACAAGTGAGCAACCTTGGCCCCTTCATTTGGTAGGTTGAGAGCTATAGCTATATCTTTAATTGCATAAGAGACATTCACCCCATAGATGTTAATAGTCGTACCTTTGTCCTTATTATGCTAGAATTAATGGACTTTGCCCAGGTACCATTCACCATTGTTGGACAAGTTAGGCCACAATGGGAATGCTTTGAGCTACGTTCACACTACTTTTGAAGCAAACTCCACAAACAAACTGAAATTCATTTCCACAATGAACAAAGCCAATGTAGATTTCTTCAAGGTAACAGCAAGGCAGTTGAGGGGCAACGTGAGACATTGTCCCTATTTGGGGGTTGGTACTTCTTCTACCTCTCCTTGGGCCAATTTCCCAATAATAGGGGCCTCTTGATGGATACTCAAATACTAGACCTCCTATTCAGCATGTTCCTCATGTTCTCCTTGCTAACCATGGCCACCACGTGGACATTTGGTGGCTCTCCGTGAGGGTTTACCTTGAGCACTCTTTTTGGGGCCATCTACAATCAAGCAACAACCAAGTGTTACCAAGGTTATGTTTATTATCATTAATCAATTAATACCTTACTCATAACCTTACTTCATTGAGCTCATGATGCATATGATTGCAAGGTTAGGAAATTTTTCAAGAAAAATCCCCCAAAAAATATCTATCTCTTCTACAACCCATTATAACTAGTTCCTTTTTCATTACTTGTGGTTTAAAATAATGGTTATGGGCCCGTGGGTTACAAAAATTGGACATCTGGCATCATTGTTAGTGATTTTGCATTATAATTCCTAAGGTTTTGTTAACATCCTTACCCTTATGATACCTTCTGGGTGATAGCAAATCAACGCAAACTTTACACACAAGCACCCATTGTGCCACCCTCCCCCCACCCATGACTAAGTTGAACACTCCGGGTTCAAATAAATGTGAATAGCACAAAGATCGAAGCTTTAAAAAGCTAGATATCACAAGTGGAAGATGGAGGTGCAAAGCTCTAAGTCTTGAGAAAAAATTTCAGCAACTCCCCTAGTAGCAAATGAGAGAAATGAAGTTCATGTTGTGCAAGGATCAACTATATATATTTTTTGCAAACCCGATGTTGGGTACATAATGTTGAGGTCCAAAAATTTTGATTTTTATGGGGCCAAAGGATATGCAAACTAAAGCTTTAGGGTTGTCTGGGAGGGTGAAAGTTAAATTTTGCAGTTTGGGTAAGTGGAAAATTAACTGGAGGTACTAAAAGTAGGATAAGGTGAAATCGTCAATGTTAAAAGTACAAAAATAAGCAAGAAAAATAGGATGAAAGCTTAATTGTGGGACAGATTAATTTGTAAGAAGAAAAAAAAGAGGATGAAACAATTTGAGTTTGTGGAAGATAAAAATGGTGTGTGCACAATAAACAAGCACAAGTCACAAAAGTTACACTAGTGGGTCCTCCCCATAGGCTCTAGCCTATGATGCCCTTGTGTAACCACACCTATAATGTCCATAGGCACTAGAGGGGTTGAATGCATGCATACCTGTGAAAAAAAACACACACATGTTAAAACCACTAAATTTAGATAATGACTCTATGTTACACAAAACGACAAGTTATGAGCATCCAGACAACAAGATGAGATGGACCATAGAAGGGATCACAGAAATTGGGACATGAGGTGTCATACCATGGTCATAATGAAACTTTGTGTGTTATTAATGGTTAAATAACCATGTGCCTTTCTTTCCAATACTCAAACCAAGTCTAGACCACCTTTTAGTGAAACCACATCGTTTCATCTCATCGACAGACAACTATAAGACTATCAAAATTGCAAGGAGTAACATCACTTGGTGTTTTGTCTAAGGGAGGAGTGTTATTATGGCATAATTATTATTATTTTTGGAATTTTTAAGAAGTTTCCAACCTTCAAGCATGGGTACATGTCTTTCTAGTGGGGCCCGCAAAATTTTATTCAATGCTATTTAAAGTTGCTCTTACTCCCATTTTTGTTAGATCTACAAGGATATGGTTACAACCTCATCAACATGATAGAACATACAGAAGTAGCCAAAGACAATCCACAAATTCCCTTGATGTCATACCCTTTACATTCTGCCTTAGTTCTTCACTCTTCCATCCAAACAATGATTATAGATTTATTATTAGGTTATATGATGAAAAAGATTACCATGATGACCAAAGCAAGAACCTCTTATCAATGGAATGGGTGAATGGATGTCATGGTCTCAATATCTGAATAATCAATCCCTTATGACTCAACAACATAGAGAAAAAACTTCATCTCAATGCGTAACATGATCAATAGCAAGATTACATATAGGGAAAATTAAAACAACTAGAAAATGTAGAAAAAAATAGGAAAATGATAAAAAATTGTAAAATAAAAAGATAAAAAGCACTTAAAAGTCTTGAAGAAAAGAATGAGGGGTAACTCCCATGACTAAACACTTGGTCATAGCTAGGATTAGTAAGTGGATGAATAGGATCCATGCATGAATGAAATGTTGGAAGCCCTTCATGCCTCAACCATTGGGTGCTTATTGATAGTGTGGTGGCTGGGTAGAAAAATTGTTGATGACACACTTGATGGTTATATGTATGGTGGATCAAGATATGAGGTGTGTTAATATTATGGATGACTAGCCCACGATTGCACCCTTGAGCATGAGATGATATGCATGGATTCATGTCTCCCCATGTTTGTAGATTCATTGGTTGGATGTGGGATTGGAGTATGGAAAAATGGTGGTCCTTGTGTATGGTTGGAGGACATTGGTTGAGATAGGGAAGGTGATGCACCAAGTTGGCCTTGTGCTGGCTCGGATGATGTGGTGGGTTCATGTGTGGTTTGCCTTGACTTATGGCTTTTCCTTTAGAAGGGACATTTCTGGTGCTGCGATTGGGACCCACTAGTGTCAGCATGTCTTTGCACATTTGTAGCACAAGTGGCAGCCATTGGTTGATATTGTAGGGCTAGACCTTCCTGCATTACTAGCGATGGAGTATAAGGAGGTGAATTATGAGAATATCAAGGATAAGCTAGATGGTAAAAAGTGCATGGTGGTGATCCTTTAGGGGATGTTATGTATTTATGGTACTTGAGAGAGTCGTAGTAGCAATTTGAAGTGGATGACGTAGAACTAGTTGGAGAAACAGGGAACATAATAGCCGTGCATTTTTGGTGGGTATGGCTAATTTGGTGATCGCCTTCCCCACAACTATGGTTGTTGCCATTACTATTGATGATTGTGTTAAGGATAGTGGTAAGTCCCCCTAGGATGGTATGATCAGTTGTGGGACTATCTATAATTATCTTGTGAAAGAGGAAGTCTCCTGAGCATGTGCTTTTGCACAAATTTTAGATTTAAGCCACCTACCCAATACTCCTAAAGATGCAACAATACAGGGCATTGGCCCTTTGGATGGTCATATATGCATAGGTCGCATCCATCATCTTCATTTGTGGTGGAGTTTTTAGCCTCACTTTTGTCAACTCCTTTTTTTATCTGCCGAAAAGTGTTCCTGATTGTTTCTTGGTTTTGTGTCCTCTATTTATGATGTTTTCCTAGCGTGTGTTCCATGATCTTCTCCATGACCATCTCAATGAGAGTTGTGACATTTTCATTTATCCATTTGGACATCCTATTAAACTTTTCTTCTAAATCGTTGATAGACTCCTTCATCAACAAGGTTTGTTGTAGAATCACCTTATCGAGAGTGGTTTCATTTTCCTTACCATAAATTTTGACTTCCTTTGATTGAAGAGTTGGGTCCCATTGAGATTTCTCAACATTCTCCCATTTGCACATCTCTCCTTCTTCTTTTTCCACATGCTCTATTATCTCTTTGATTTGATGGGCTTGAACCTCGTATAGTTTCCCTAGGGCATACATCCCAAGGGTCACCCTTGTTTCATTACGAAGCCCATCTATGATGTGGTAAAGTTGCTCTTCCTTGGAGAAACCATGACCTAGGCATCGATTCAACAAGGCATAATATCTATGTTGTTCTTGTTTCCACTCTTGGATTTGTCTCCTCAAATTGGACACTCTTTTATAGGTTTGGTATCTCTCATTGAAAAGTTATAATATTGTAGACAATCATCGAATTGAGTTTGGTCTCAACAATCAATACCACACTTCAACTCTATCAATTAGTGTCCTAGGAAAGAGCTTAAGCTTTTGCCATCCACTTTCAATGTTGTAGTAAGCACAGGCATCATGGAAGACTTGTAAATGATGTTGTGGATTTGAATCATAGCCTCTTGAAAATTTTGAAATATTATTCATGTCAAGCTTAGGTAGTCAACTCTGTTTGCAATGCCTGCGAGATACTTAATGGCCTCTATGATATACATTAGGCTCATAGTGGCCAACAAGGGTTCATCATCATCAAAAAAATTATGAGGGAAATTTCTATGTTCATGGTGAGTTCTTTGACTTTTCTCGTGGGTTTGATTCTAGTTTTTAGTCTGACCCTTTAGTGAAACTTTATCTCTATACCTACATTCATCTTTATCAAAACTAGACGTTGAAGGGAAAGAGAAAGATGAGGAACTAGAAGAATTGTCTATGATGTTCTTTAGGGTCCCTTAATTTATCATTTTTGGGTTTCAAGGAGGTCTCACACCTTGAGACCTCCCCTAGTCTAGGACCTATGCCATCTCCTCTAAGATTGTCTACCTTAGGTGAATGTAGTCTTTGAGTGTCATCAAGGTGGTCATGATCATAAGAAACCCTTGCATAAGGTTGATCACTCCAATCTTCTTCATCATATATCTCATTATTTCTCCAATGAATGTGTTCACTATACCATGCATTGTCATTTTCATGTGGGAGAGACATTGCTCCTAGTTTATGATGTGTGTGAGCTAAGAGTTTCTAAAAGATATAGCATTAATTCCTTTACAACAATCATGTATAATATAGCTAATCTAGATAATTAGCACCATCCCCGACAATGGTGCCAATGATGAGCGATGAGGTACCCCTATGCTTAACCATACGAATTACAGGCATTCATGCGCAATCCAGTTGAATTCCATGAATGGAACTAGTTGTAACATCTAGATTGCTATGCTCTAATCGTAGTTCACAATCTTCCCACTTGGACTAGTAGTAGCTTTGTCATGCATGTATGGTTTAGTTCAAAGTGAGGCATATGATGTTGTCTAATTTCTACGCTACTCCTAATGACAATAAAGAGATGAATTAATTAAACTAATGAATAATGGAAAAAAAATCTAACTAGCCTATGACGATGAGTATCTGCACTTAATGGTTCATACATGTCTTGGACTTCGTGGAGCTACTTCTGGGATTGCCAAGTGTATGTCACTAGTTGTGCCAAATGATACACCTTTAAGCTAACAAGTATTTACACTTACACGCTCGTGATTAAGGCATACACATTTCGCTTAATAACAAGAATAATAAATAACAATAAATGGAAATGTTTAACTAAGGAAAGAATTAAACAATTAAAGCAACAATATTAATCTAAGTGGATGTTGCAATGCTGGAAGTAATCTCGATCTTTATTGCCAATCATGTAACATGTCCAAGTACATCACACTCGAACAAAGTTGTCGTATGACTACAAACATCACGCTGCAGGCATGCACTAGGAATAATAGACTTAAAAGAGAAGAAACTAAAAATTAAAACTACTTCCTATGCTCTACACATGCTCTACATGTTGTCTCAACTGGAAGCCCAAGTGCAGTATTTATAGGTGTGATCTCAATGAGGCAACGTCGAGTATCTAACATTGTTTATTAGCCTTGATGTCAAGTACGCGATGTTGGGACTCCGATGTTGTGTATCTAACATTAGGGCCTGTCAAATCTCAACTCATCACATAGCATGATTAGAAATGAACATCTAGAATTTACACTTACTTTCAATCAAGTATCAATATAATCATTCTTTGTCATCAACCTACCTTGTCTACTTCTTTTCTTTGTGTTTAGAAGTATCTTTAGCTACTTATTCTCTATTTTATTTACATTCTTTATCGTGTAATTATTTTTTGAAAGCAAAAACATAACTATGATCTCTCTTTAGGAGTTAAATATTATATTTTTAAAGATGTTACTTTTCAAATATAGCTTCAAGTAGAAAATTCTACTACTGAATGTTGAACAATTGATTCATTTCCTACAATATTAATTCCTTTTATTTTGGGGGTTCTAGTTGGAAATGCTAGTAGCTTTCATTGCAATTTGTTTCTTATTTCTTATTGTTGATTTCATTTTTCTTTGGAAAGAGTATTCTTCTTCTCTTTACAAGAAACTTTTTAGTAATAAGTGAAAACTCATAAGGATGCTTCTTAATAAGGGCAAATCTGATTCTTTCTTACCTTATAGGAAAGACTTTTTATGATTAGTTTTAAGGATAAAAACTTAAAAAGGCATCCCCAAAATTATTAAGCTTTTTCTTTAGACTCTCTCTTTTATATTGATGATCTGATATACCCTATATTTATACCAAGAATCTATACACACACACATATACATGAGATGTAGTTATTTAACATTTTCCTCCCAAAAATGAAATTAATTAATATGCAAAACAAATTCACATAGATTTATGTTCTTGTTTATTTTTCATGTTCTACTTAAATTCTAAGAAGCACTCTAAACCCCCTCCCATCTCCTTGGAATTTTTAAAAATATTAGCATTACTAAGAAAATTATTGCATAAATTTTTAGCTAATCATATTACTTCAATGGGAATAGTACTTATTACACAAAAGGTCTTGGGTTAAATTCTAGTTCACCAATCTATTCTTTTGTATTTCTCCTAAAATTCCATCCAATCCATTAATTCTCTTTTGTTCTAATATTTTTTTTACTAATTTCTCTTCTATTTTATCTCTTAGGTTGGTGTTGGAACCCAAAATAATTGAAATATGTATACCCCAATACCTATAGTCCAATTAGAACTTTATAACTTAGTATTGCCCACCATAATGAAACCCACAAATTATTAATCATAGAAAAAGAATCATCTACAAAGTGCATGTTAAGCAATTGCATACCTTGATCATCAATTGAAATTCCTTTGTAAATAATAATGCAGATCATGTGAAAGAAAATCTGCTATAATAATAAAAAGATAGGGAGTTAGAGGATAACCTTGACGAACTGACTGCTAAAGAGAAAAGAAGGAACTTAATCTAAAATTAATAGCAAATTAAGCATTAGCATCAATGAGTAGGGTATGAACAAGTCAAATAAAATAATCATGAAATCCAAGTTTATAAAGATAAGAAATAGTGAAATTCTATACAATTAAGTCATAAGCTTTGGCATAATCTAACTTAATAAAAGCAATGTCTTGGCTAGTATCAAAAGCCCATTACATTCCCTCCCAAGCCACAATAACATTATTCAAAATCTATCTACTTTTAACAATAACCTTTTAGCTAGATTGAAGGATTACTACATGTTATATAGCTCTTGGATTAATTAGCAAAAATTTGTTGTTTATTGTAATAAAAATATTAATAAGTGAGTTACTCATAAGCCTTGGAAAATCTTGAAAAAAGTTTATATCTTCAAAATTTTAAAAATATCTTTTTCTTTTGAGCTTATTCTTACTATTTTATGGATTTATGTGGTTGATAAAATTGAAAATAAGCTTGGTAAATGAAAAGAAAAAAAGATCACCCTTGTTGGCAAAGATTTATTTATTAAGCAAATGATTCATCAACTCATAACTCTAGTTATTAGGCTCATTTTAAAACTTCTCCTAAGAGAATTGATCATATTATATGTTGAGCTCTTTAATCTACTAAGCAACATAGCAAAGGTTTTTCTAGAGTTACTTGGGATATTTGCAATAGTAGTAAGAAAGATGGAAGACTTGGCTTTATTAATTATTATAATCAAGGTATTTCTCTTAGAGAAAAATGGATTGCAAACTGCATTATTAGAGATGATGTTTGGATGCTCTTTTTAAGAAATAGACTTGTACAAGAAAAACCTAGAAATAATAACAATTGATCTTTTAATAACTTTTTTCACTATATTCTTTTTCCTCAAGCCATTTTTATTCATGGTTTTCCAATTCTTAAATAAATTTGAAAAACTTGATGCAAGCTTAGTAAATGTTGGAATTACAATCATATTATAGTTTTAGAAGATATGCTTAAGCAAAATAGTTCATGGTGGTGTGCTTTTAATGAAGGAGCTTGGGCTACTAATGCATCTAGATTGTGCACAACTTGGAGTAGATTTCACATCTATGTATGCATGATAGATGGATTACTTGAAATGAAGCTTCTAGCCTCTATGGTTTGAATAAAAATAGGAAAAGGAAATTTGAAAAATTGAACTCTAATCATGAGAATTTATTTAAAGTTAACAACAATATGCATCAAGTTTTTTAAGATATTTTTTGAAAGGATGGCAGATAGTTTTCTTTTTTTTAATTCAAAACTTGCTTTTGAAATTATTACAAAGAATGATTTTATTCATAAAAATTCAATAAGGCTTAGAAAATGCAATTATCATCGCACTTTTGGATGATAATAATAAAAAATATTTGGAGAGTCCTACATTTCCTAAATTTGTATTTTTTATGGTGTCATATTCATTAAGGTTTTCCTATTGATGCTTATCTTAAATATATAAGAAAT
>MNCI01020108.1:138350-155547 GCA_015680685.1 Gnetum montanum | reverse complement strand
ATTTTCCCTTTAATTTTTTTTTTTTTTTTTTTTTTTTTTTTTTTTTTTTTTTACTTTTTCCATTAAGTACTATCCTTTTTTATTATTTTGATTTTGATTTTACTAGATTCTCTTTTCCCTTTTCCCCTTCAATTCTCTCTATTTTTATTTCATTTAGACAAACTTTGTATGTATAATTTAGTTTCAATTTAGAAGTTTTAATTCTCTTTTGTCATTCATCTTTACTAACCTAAAAGCACAAGAAAAAGGAAGTGCATTAGGGAAAAACAATTAATTTTAACCAATAAATCAGCTAAAAGACCGAACCAGAAAGTCTCTAAAATAAGTGTTGTTGAAAGACATGTCTTTATATCTTGAATAGACCATTCTCCTTACTTGAATAAATATTTTTAAAAGATTATGAAGAGCTAGATCCTTGATTATTTGCATTTTTATTTTTATTTTTTTTGAATCATCTTGAATGGTTTTTTATTTTTTTTCCATTTTTTTTTTTTTTTGGGTATTCCTCCTTTTCTTGTCATCTTTCTTAGAATAGTGGCAACCTTTTTTAATAGGTTCATTATCTTATCTACTTTACATATACCCAAACCATCAAAGATGTCATCCCTACAACTTATCTAATATAAAAATCACTTAAAGCTTTCGTCTAATGTCTATACATTGTCATTTATCTCTTCTGATAAGAATCAACATCTATCTAAATCCATTTAAGCATTTGCTACACTAATTATTTTTTATATCTTATATACCTCAACACCATATAAGATAGCTCTTATTTTTTCTCATTCAACGTCATATAAAATAATATGCCTAATTACTATCCTATGAAAAAATAATGAGGTGTTAAAAACATTTGATTTGGGAGTTCCAAGTCATGGGTTCAATTTAGACTAGTTGTACCTATGTTTTGCTTATTTTAGGTTCCAACACCCTTGCTATCCTATAAAATTTTCCCTCACATTAGCATATCTCCATTTTGACTATTCTACTTGAATCCAAGATAGTTTGTAGCAAGGGAGCTAAACTTTTTGACATTAAATTATTACATCTATTTTAAATAAAGTAATCAAAAAAATTTAATAAAAACATTTTTTTAATAATAATAACAATATGAAAAGATAAATTGAGTGTCATATGTTCAAGTCCCTTGGAAATATAGTCAACATGAAACTTAAGTAAAATATTACGATATAAAATATAACTACATTCTCAACTACAAATTACAAATTGCAATCTCAATCGAATCAATATTACACTTTCACAATAAAAAATACTAAATGTTAAATTAGACTTTTTCTTTAAGCTAAAATATTATGTCAAAGAACCAATACATCTTTTGCATACATAATATCTCTAAATTTTCAATTCAACTACCTACATGGTAATACATTGGAGCCCTCTCTAACTTTTAAATTCTATTACCACATAACAATGACTTGCTAATTTGAAAGCTCCAAGTCATTGATGGACTATGTATCTTCAACTATATTGGATTGTAACACTTAAGATGATCAATGCTAAGTTATAAAGTTCTAATTAGACTATATCTTAGTGTCCTATTAGATTCAATGTACAATTCTACTACCACATATTTTTGTTAATGGACAGCAATATACCCCACCCTCCGTGTTGGATGAAAGTTTTTGTAGGTTTAAAAATCTTAGCAAAACCTTAACAACTTCGGACCTTTCTTGCACAAGCAACACCGAAAGTGAATCCTTCCCTGCAGTAATAGCTTTAGAATCTTTTCGGTGCAGTAACAACTCTAGATTTTACTCGCAAAGCCAAAAACGCATCAAAATGCCCACCAAATCATTGCTGCACACGAGATTCTTTTGCCAGTACAACCAGAAAATGAACCTCACGAAGATGATTTTCATTGCTTAAAACGTGGATTACACATGCCCTATTAGTAAAAATGTTTAAAGGTTACACGCGTTAAACAATGTACTTACTGTATTACTTATTATACTATCATTTCTATACGTTTATACCCTGATTAAAACATTGGTAGTTTATGCTCTGTCTCTGCCATTTGGATGCGTATAAGTTGGTAGGTTAAGTTTGGTACAAAACCTTGGCTTGAAATGAAGCTGCACTTCCTAGTTGCTGAGCTATGAAGCCTATGGGATAAAATCCATGCACCGGGGCCGATACCCACACACCAATGCAGTGTCATTAAAACTTCTACAGAATATTTTTTTTAAAAAAAATCTGAATGGCAAAGTATAATTCGGCGGTGAAAAGATGCGACTTGTATCTCCAAACTACGTTTGTTTCCAATGGAAACAAATTATACTGTGATTTTCATGTAAAAAAAATTTACCACGACAGAATAGAATAGGAGAATAAGACCTCATTTGGAAAGAAGTCTAGTAGAATACCAAATTTGTTGAACATAAGCACATGGCATGACTGAGTTTACAAAGGCAGTGAACAGAGAACGGATTCACTTGGCATCACCTTTTAAACAAAGCTTGATTTGGACTTTTATTGAAATTCAACAATTACAAAAACCAAGCAAGCAAACACATTGGTCAGCTGCACACCAAGAATCAGAGCCACTCTCTAGGATTGATGCAGGCATCGAGCAAATTCCATTCCTCACTACCTTCTGGTGGATGCTGCAACGTATGAACCCAAAATCAGAAACCCTCCTACACATCCAGAAACGTGGACATTCAAATGTGGATGTAACATAGCAAATAAATTAAATCTTACATGATCGTACTCCCATCGGGCTGTCAGTGGTAATGACATCAAAATACTTTCAATCCGTCCTCCTGTCTTCAGACCAAATGTAGTGCCACGATCATACACCTGCAAAATTAATTGGCATGGTACTTTTATCAAGTAAAGAATGTTTTTAACAGAGATAAGGGCCAAATATGATGCTGATTAACTAATCTGGTTACCAAATTAAATTCAACATATCGCCCTCTCCTCAACTGTTGCCAAGATTTGTGTTGTTCTGTGAATGTCGTGTCCTTGCGTTTCTCAACAAGTGGAATATACGCTGGAATAACTGCATGTGACAATGCTGCAGAAGAAGAAATGTATAAAGAGATCAGTGCAGGCAAATTATTGTTCAGGAAGCACCGAGAGCACAAAAACTGATAACTACATATGAAAAGGACAAGAGAATGAAACATTCATGGTTACATCCAAAGTATCCTACTTGACATTTCACTTGGGCTATAGCCTAAACAAGAGCACTGCTGAATCAGAAATGTGTTTTTAAAAATTCTATCGATATCTGGTTCTCACAACTTTAACGGATCTCTACCGTTCAAAACGAAACATTCTGCTAACCATCATCAAATATGAAATGCAAGACCTAGATTAAAGCACAATTTAACAAAAAAACATAAGCCTACGGTGGCTAACTTCTGAGACTAGATAATGAATGAAGCAATTTCCTATGAGCAGGAAACTAGTGGAAAATATACTTGGCAATGGCCCTACCCCTCATGTGTCTACAATTTACGAAATGAAAGTCTGAAGAAAAGATCTTTGCATTCATATGGATTCACAAATATCAGAAATAGCTTTATGTCATGTTAACACAGAAGCAAATCATTGAATTTAAATTAGTAAAGCAGTCTACTGATCTGATGGGCAAGATTTCAAACATCCACAAATTTTTAACTTTGCCATGTTGTATAAAAGTTCGAATTGAAACATTGCAACAAACGCCTTCATTATCATCATTTTGGTGCCTTTATCCTGTCAACATGGGCCAACCCCTTATTCCTCTTAAATTTTAATATAAAAGGTGAACTGGATAAAATGAGTACCAGCCAAACATATTCCGAAGAATGAATCTAAAGTTTATTGATGAAACGGAAGTGCTACTACTCAAAACTTTATAATGTTATAAACTTTCCAAATCAACATAATTCAGAGCTCCTTGATACCTAATTCAGCTTTTACCAGAGAACATTATACCTCTACTAACTTTGGCAACAGAAACACTACATAAATGATTTAGATAAGCACATAATAAACGTCAGACATATAGGCGTCAAATTCTCCTGTAGTTTTGAAAGCCAGCAAGAAGCATTAAATAAAACTCAATCACAGCAGATGCGATTTTAAAGAATTAAGAAAATCAATGTGGGGATGTGGTTTCAAGATGAGGTTATCTAGTCAAGGTGGAGCATGTCAAAAAAAAGTACCCATTCCAAAAAAAAATTTCTCAAACGATAACTTCTTCCGCGTTCTGTCTTGAATGTAATCTAGCTGGATATTGTCCAGATAATGTCTTTACAGTAAGGTAATTGTCAAGGCAGCATTTAACAGGTGGAAATTTTCACGTGGGGATTTTCATTTGAGGTTATAATTTACCTGACATTACTTGATAACCAAAAAACAGACTTGGTACATGGCTAATTTACTAAAAGCCCAATTTATTTTTAACATTATACATACCTGTAGAAAAGGAAAGCAACATTTCCTGATCATAATCATTAAGATCATCAAAGAATATTCCTCCAACACCACGTCTTTCACCTCGATGCTGCCAAACAAGAAAACCAAGATCAATCGCTGAATTCTCAGAATGGAAACGTAGAATATCCTTCTGCCCAAAACTCTGACAAAAAGTACCTTATAAACTGCTATTCATCAGCAAACCAACAACAAACATCATGCACTATATGATGTAATGAAACCATTTCATTCCATGTCAATTAATTATTGTCATAAGAGATGAACTTTTTCACACAAATTATTATTTTACCCAAGTTTCGTGTCTAAGAGGCCAACTACCAGTTGGTTAGACTCTATACCAAAAAATAAATAATTATTGTCATAAACAGTGGGCCAAGAAAAAAACCTTTTCAAGAGAACTATTATAGGTATGTAATGGCTTGGCCAATAACAGTGTGCCAAGATATGAACTTTTCACATGAATTATTATCAGATTTCCCTAATTCTCAGTGAATCAATTATGGAATTTCATTATATTAAAAAAGCAAAAAAATTTCTCTCAGCCAAATAATAATAGAGATATATCATAAATATACAACTAAACTACTCTTAAACATTTTAATTTTACTTTTCATGGCTTGAATTTTTGTCTTGAGAAACTAGTCCTCCTGATCAAGGGAGCAGGCAGTCTAGCCTCCATTAATTTCCTTGAATTACAATAGCCCTCAATTTACCTCAGAAGCCCCATTACATTCCTTGATTTCACGACACCTAAAACATTGCTTCAGGACTGAATGGAGTTAGTTCAATTTTCAAATTTGTAAAGAAAAAACTTGGACCCTTATAAAAATCTCCTTCAGGAAGCACGTTCCCATATTCTTCACTCTCTAAAATGTATTTCAGAACTCACATTTCTGCTAATATACTTAAAACATTTTTTTTTATTTTAAAATTCATGTATAAAACTAAATAATATGCTTTTCAACCAAGTTTTCAGAAGGCATATACAGAGCCATCATTGCTTTTGATCTAAAGTTGCTCACTTTCACATCTGAATGTTGCTACTTTGGTGAACATGTATCTGGTTTTATGGTGCTTAGGAGTAACCGATATTCTATCACATCTTTTTTTACCCTTATCATGCACTAAATTCTTATAACAGTTCATGTATAAAACTAAAAAAAATGCTTTTCAATCAAGTTTTCAGAAGGCATATACAGAACGATCATTACTTTTGATCTAAAGTTGCTCACTTTCACATCTGAATGTTTCTACTTTGATGAACATGTATCTGGTTTTACAGTGCTTAGGTGTAACCGACACTCTATCACATCTGTTTTTAACCTTATCATGCATTAAATTCTTATAAAACCTGTGATAAAGCCAATTAAACAATATTCTTGATTTCATACCAAGTACACATTCAACAACATTCCTATTTTAACATGATGGAGCAGTTAATTTGAATATCCAGGCCACATAAGAAAGTGAGTCTCTCACTAAAAGGCCTGAATTTAAAGGCTCGTTTGGGCATTATTTGTAATTTAAATCCTAGTTATAGCATTATTGCTACACGTCCTATATTAACTAACAAATTTATAAATTGAACCCCAAAAAATCTGTCAATAAAGCCGAACTATAGTTTTTCTGTAAACCATTGACAAATCAAAAATGGCTTAGAATAAAGCGAATAGAATCCACTTATCAAGAAAACTGCAAGTATTTCAATTACTAGTTGAAAAATCACCTTGATTAAAAAGTAATCATCACACCATTTCTTGAATCTTGGATAGAACGACAAATCAAATTGATCACATACTTCCTTTTGAACCTGCACTGAACAGAGCATAACATCCATGCAAGTTATTTAAAACAAAAGAAGACTTCAACGCATGCTTTCATTAGTACTTCTTTATTCATTGAAATTAATTAGCATCACCTTGGGTGACAGAAGCCTATACCAGTAACTGAATCATAATACAGCTAGAAAAAATTTAAACTTCAAACTTAAAATCCGACTATTCAAGAAAATGTATCTTATGTACCAGGAAGTTGCTTGATAATGTACTAGAATTAATACCATAAATATTCAAATATTACAATTATTTATCTAAGAGATTATCCCTAATGCATTGTAAATTAAAGCTCTAAACCATAAATATGGACAGGATCCTAAGGTCAAGGTTTTACCTAAGAGTAAAAATTTCAATCCTTAATTAACCTAAAAACATTACTACATCAAGACATCATATACAACACCAATTGCTACAGTATTCTTCTATTCAAATTCATTACACAACATCTACACGATACAATTGTTTCTTAAAGATGATCATAAATAACGTTTTACTTATCTGCTACCGGAACTAAATACCATGACATCTTAAAGGAAAGCCAAGAAAGATTGCCACAGGTAATTTATTGGGCTAACAAGCTACCTGTTTTCATGGAAAGTGTTCATCTGTTCATGTTCAATATTGTTACAGACATTTCTGTTTTGTTACTATGCCTAATTTAATATGTTATCCCCATGGAACAGAACAGAAAATATGGGGAAAAAACTCCAAAGGAAGCTGCACATTTGGCTTTCATACAAGAAAACATTTGCATACAACAATACCAAATTAGTAGTTTCAAGCTCAAATTTAAACCAGTTTTTAGTTTCAAACAGATATTTTACAAGGTTCATTTCACCACCATACCTTGTGAAAGTGTTGAACATCCTCATCAAACAAATATGCTGGAGTTAAGTCAGTGCCACCACCAAACCACCACTGCCTAGGAGCTCCTTCTGCATCTGAATAATCAAACATACATCATTCCTGGAAAGACACTTGGATTTAAAATTCAAAATTTTGTCTGAGAAACAGACAAAGTGCATTAACAATAGTTCTTTTTTAAAGAAAATAGTGTACCTTTAGGGGCATCTGTCTCAAAATACCGATAATTAAAATGCATAGTTGGAGCAAATGGATTTTTTGGATGCAGAACCTGCAACGTTGCATTAGATTTAAGTTCCAAGAAAATTTAAATAATTTCAAAACTAAAACATTTACTGTGCACTGATTGTGGACAAATTCCATGGACACCCGCATTATGATGTTAGAGGTAGCTGCATTCGAAAAAAAAGCAGTTCAATCGAATATGTTGTGGCTGTTGTTATAGCCACAACTTTATTGCATTTTACTGTTAATCAACACTGTTCACAATTTCAATAAAATTGCAAGCAAAGATGTGGTTAAAAAATTAAAGACATCTAAAAATAAAAATGTCATGGCATTGTCTCCCAGTTTTTTTACATAAAGTGACTGTCATGTCTATATTTCCTAATCCATTTGATTGATTATATGCATGCCCCATGGTACTGCAACTATATATAACACTAACTTACTTAGTCATATATTTATAATATATATCTATAATTTGCTAGAGAGAATCTTCTTTCTTCTCATAAAGAAAGATATATGCCCTTATCAAATCCTCTGCATGCATGTATAGTAAATCATTTACCATTGAAATTAAATATACAATATATAACCAATTATATAATTTATTTTGTTGATGAACTTGGCAGAGATACAGGCAGTAAAATTGACAAGAATGGTTGAACATATAAAGCTCAAGAACACACAGATAATGCAAAACTAAATCAAGATTTGAAGTTGTGTAAAAAGGTGGTAAATTTGGTTGCTTTATAGAAAAATATTATTTAGTGTTGCCTATAGGCATCACCATTGCTAGATAGGCTCCATTTTGTTTAGTGTTGCATGATAGGGTCTTTAGAGTGTTATGGATAAAATATTATTCAATGTTACCAAATGTGGCCCCTAGAGTGTTATGAACAGCACCTTGAGTGTTAAGAACATTATTTAGTGTTAGAGATATGTGATTGGTAGTTGGCCTCTTGGCCAAAATTACTAAAGAAGCTCCATTAAAATGTTATGGACAAAATATTATTTAGTGTTACATCATCAAGTTTATAGAGCATTATGGATAGAATATTATTTAGTGTTACCAATCTACCATTGGTAATTAGCCCCTCAGCCAAAAACATTTACTCCCCTGTACAAAAACCCTTACAACAAAGCACCTAAATGTCCAATTCAATTGTTTATTTATATGATCCTAATTATTTTTTTTTTTCAAATTTACCAGCATATTAATAACCCCAATAACAAATAAAAATAACGTTGGAATGCCTTTTCATTGATCTTATGTTGTCTCACAAACCCATTATTTCAATATAATGAATGAAGTTCTGCATAATCCCTGAAAGGTCGCATGCTTTATATTTCACATAATTCCTGCTCAAATGAGTATATTTTCTTGATTTTTGATATTAATTTTGGTAGAATCAATGAAATGCAAAACTTTTTCTTTGAATGTCGTATGCAAGAATTTTTTTTAAATTCTTTTTTTAAAAACCTATTAATTAGATTCCTTTAAATTAATGTAAGATAATGATAACAAATTATGACACAAATCAAACAAGGGTGGTTCGCAAACTGAAAATGCCAATGGTACAGTTCCTTTTTTAAAAAGTGGAAGATTATTCTTTGAATGAAACACCAGAAGATAAAATTTCACACTTCAAGCACACATGGAACCTATTTGAACCAATGTAACAAAATGTTGCGGGAACATGAGGCTCTTATGTTGGCTTAGCATGACTATTATGCCTTCTTGTTCATTTTTTCCCCCTCCAAACCCAATGTGTACCCCATTTGGGATCCAAAATCAAATTTCCATAAATGCCACAGGTGTATAATTGGCCAAAACCTGAATTTATAATCTTATTCCGAAAATTCTGGACACTTGTGGTTTACTACATCCACCAAAGAGCCCTGAGCATCTAAGAGACAGGAAAAGATTTAAGTATCATTAAAAAAAAAAAACAGAAAGATCATCACCTAAAGCTACAGTAGTCATCCCGGGTCCATGAGGATTGAAGATTGGTAGATGGGCGAAATACTAACCTCTTCAAGTAGGTACTGCACCCAGGATCAACCCAGTTACAGATGCTAGCAAGAAAACAGCTCCACTAGATTCGGAGACCAAAGCCTTAACATCCAAAACATTACAGTTACAGAAATAAAGAAACCATAACAGGGAACAAAGCACGCGCTATTGCAATTCACCATGCTAATGTATCTGCATTAATCTGGAGTATCCCAGATGTTCTTCAGTACCTATAATCTAAACTTCATATCAATCGAAACAAAAAACCCATAAAGGAAAAAAAATACTAAATCAACTTCGAAATAAATACCGAAAAGCAAAGATCAACCAGATTTCAAACCATAATCAAATTAAACCCAATTGCACCATCATTCAAACATAAACCCATTTTAAAAATTTTGAAAAATATATACCAACCAAATCCCCAGCGAAAAAATTCAACTTCCTATCCCATCCATCTAATTAAAACTGGGGATAAAGAAAAAATAAACAAATAAATCATACTTACTAGAATTTCAAAAATAAAGAATTCTAAACGCCGATAAAATAAACCAGAATCCAAACAAACTAAACTACTGCAACATCATTCAAAACCAAAATCCTACCGAGCTGATTCCTGCAGCAAAGAAGGGCACGGTGCCTAGCTTCTGCTTGTCAGTGGGCTTGGCAGCTCTGTAAGCATCAGGTGGCATGCTGCCATAAACCACAGAGACATTGACCCCAGCCTTCTCCCAGACATTGCCATCCTGCAAAACTCTGCTGATACCTCCACCTCCACCAGGCCTCTCCCACACATCTTCCCTAAATTTTCCACCATCCACCTCCTCCACAGCCATACACACCTTATCCTGCACCTCCCTTATCATTTTCTCAAATCTGCCCCTCACACTGTTGACCCCTGAAACGATTTCCACTTCCTTCAGAAATGTCTCAGGTCTCCCTGCCATTGTCAATTCCGCTCTGCAACTCCTCCTGCCTATTTCCCTTCTTAGACTCTGTTTCTGGCTCAGATTCCAGCACCACGACACAGTGCTAGAACAATATGTAAAATTCACGCAGCAGCCTAGCAGGGCATTCGACATTTCGGTGTAATATACCGGAAACCCGGATCAATGTAGCCAGAACAATCACTTGCAGGGTTCTATTTCTGAAGCACACTTGTGTAAATCTCTAGCAAGTGTATCTGTTCAGTATTACTTTTGTAGGAAATCCTGATGATGCAGATAATCTTACATTTAACTGACCGTTTTGCTGTGTTCCTTCACCCTCTGTTTTGTCACAATCCAACCAGCAGCGGAACCAACAAGCCCCCTGGATTTCCGCCAAAACTAAATTCTGATCCGGGTTTTAGAATAAATTGCATATGCATTATTTTATTTTTCTACATGTGGAGTCTTTGGAGTTTTCCTTCTATGTTTTGCCCTAGTTTTTACTAGGACTAGTTTACCTTTGGTAGTAATTAACTTCGACTGTACTACAGCGACATCACTTAGGATGTTGAAAAGTGATGTCATTACTTGCTTAATCTATAGTAGTTGATTGAGCACATCTTCATGGTCAGGAAGAGTCATCGAGATTCCAACTAATATTTGGGCATCTCTAGCTTTAGTTAGATTTGTTGGTGGCACAACAGGTACATTAAAAGACTATTTGATATGATTAGTAATCACCTTTGTTGCTCCCACTACATCCTGGTGCTACATTATCATGATTGTGGTTTCTTCTCTAGTCTCTAGCACCACTTGGAATGATGCAACATTTCCAAACATCTATTGTGACCATTGATCTCCCCCTCCTGATTGCAATGAGATTTTTCCACTTCCAAGATTTGCTGAAACTATAGGTTGTATGACACTATCTATAACCCTATAGAGGTTAGCTTCCTCCCTTGTTCCCTAGCTAATGGTCTTTGCAATCTATTGCAGATGACTCATGGATGGTCTATAGTTCTATGACGATAGTGATGGGACTTGTTGTTGTTACTCTTCTTGTTGTTGCTACTGTTGCTCTTGCTATTACTACTGTTGTTGTTGTTATTACTCTTGTTGTTGTTCTTCACCCTGATCCTTTTTGGGTGATGCTAGTTTGAGCAATTCAGCATATGAAGCATTTTTTGCTCTCCTGGGAATGTCATTGGTGTATTCTAGGATTTTAGTTCACTTGCATAGCTTCTTAAGAAGGTAAGAGAATGGATGTGTTGGCTTTCCTACCTTCATTTCAAACCATGTTTGAATTTCCATAAAGTAGAGTTGTGTGATATTGGCGTTGTATTTTCCCATTAGGATCGTACTTCTCCTAGCTGCATAGGTGGACAACCTATTCAATCCTTTGGTTAGGACCAAGTGATAGGTGTCAATTTTGAAATAGATTCACTTTTCTAGAGTTAGCTCACTATATCCCTTATCTTCCTTACCATATGCTTATTTTAGTCATAATTTCTTGGTTTCAGCATATGATCTTGTAGACAGATGTGCTATTTTCACTCCATTTGGTATGTTCAAAGCTTCTGCTATTGTTTTGATTGAGTATGAGATAGAGATTCCTCCAATTTGACCATGGTGCCCTCTTCCTTATTATGCTAGAACTGATAGATTTCTCCAAGGTACCATTCACCACTATTAGATAGGGTAGGCAATAGTGGTGATGCCTTAAGTTGCATCTTTACTGCTTTTGGAGTAAATTTCATGAATGGGCCAAAATTCATCTCTACAATGACTATGGTCAAAATTGACCTCTCTTGAATAGCTTGGAGGTAGTCTTGTGACAAATCGAGATGTTTTTCTTGCACTTATGGTTCCTTTGCCTCTCCTTGGGTCGATTATCTTGATGGATATTGAATGATTAGGCTTCTTGATTCTCATGATCTAGTTCTTGTCCTCTGGTTTGACCTTTACCTTGGCCTCTTGGTTGTTTGCTTGCACCTTGTGAAGGTCCTCCTTGTGCTCCTCTCTTTGGAGCCATCTACAATCATCAAGGATTTAGAATTACTAAGGTATTCTCACATATTCTTAACAATTTCATACCTTACTCATACCCTTAGTTACATTAAGTTCTTAGTTTATTGTGATTGTAGAGTTAGAAAAATTTCAAAAAGTTTTTCCATAAGTGTTGATTTTCTTATAACCCTTCATAATTATCTATTTTATTCATATTTGTAGCTCATAATGATGGTTATGGTTCCTTAAGAGTAATTATTTAAGTGTTTTGGTGTTAATATGATTGATTTTTCATTAAAAATTTCAAGTTTCCTTTCATCCTTACCCTTAAAATACAATTCGAGCATTAGAAATTTTCAAAAAAAAAATGGCTCAAATTTTCCTCACTAGCATCCTCCATGATTAAGATGAGTACTCTAGGATTAGATAGGTTCAAAATTCATGAAAATTGGAGTAGTAACATGCTAGTTATGGCTTGGAAAAGCTAGGAGGTCAAAGCTCAAATTAGAGAAGAAAATTCGAAAAACTCCCTTAGGCTCAAATGGAAAAAGATGGAAAATTTGGATAAGTGTTTGCATATATATAAGTTTTGTTAGACTTGATCTTAGGGATCTGACATTAGGGTAGATCTGATATCAGGGCCCAAAAATTTTCATTTTCCATTAAAGTCTAAGGATAAAAATTGATTCTTAGTGAATATTAGGAAGGTTTAAAGTAGAATCAAGGGGTCTTAGATGATAGATAATGTGTATTTCATGAAAACTTTAGCACATATAGTGTGTAAAGTAGGAATCTTAGGCTATGAAAGTTTAGAAGATGGATAAAAAGGGTAATGAATCCATGTTGTCAAAATGGATAGTGTAAATGGTATGAGAAGTTTTTATTAATGTTGTTGATGTTGGAAGGTTCAAGATGATGTGGAATCACTTGGCAAGTATAAGATATAATGGTTATACAAGTGGATCCTTCCAAAAGTAGGTTCTAGCCCTTAATGCCATTGTATAAACACACTTAAAAGTGTCCTTAGGCACTTAAGGACTTGAATGTAATGCATACCTGTTTAGCAAAACACACATGTTAGTAACACCAAATTGAGAAAATTACACTATTTTACAAAATCACAAGTTATGACTATTCTTATAGTGAGATCAAATGGACTTAGAATGGATTGCAAAAATCAAGACATGAGGTATCTTACCATAGGAATAATGAATTCTTATGTTTTATTAGTGGTTAAAGTAATCACTAGCCTTTCTGTCCAAGATTCAAATCAAGTCCAGACCACATTCCATTGACATCGCATCATTTCATCAGTTGGAGTTATAGTTGTAAGATTGCCACAATTACAAGGAGTATCATCACTTGGTGTATTGTCCAAGGGAGGGGTTTATTCATGGTACTTTTTTTTTTTAAAAAAAATTAGATTTATGAGAAGCCACCTACCTTCAAGCATGGGTAACATGTCTTTCCAATGGAAGCCCCAGAAATTTATTCTTTGCTCTTTTATTTTCTTCATATGTTAACCTTTCAAGGTAGCACTTATTTTACTCTTACTCCCATTTTTCGTCAGATCTACAAGGATATAATACAATCTTAGCAACATTATAGAATGCACAAAACTAATCCAAGAGAATCCACAAATCCCCTTGATGTCACACCCTTTACATTCCCACTCAGTTCTTCACTTTTCAGTTTAGGAATAATGATCACAAGTTTATTTTTAATTATATGATGGAAAAGAATATCATTATGGCCAACGTAAGAACCTCTTATTAATGGAATGGATGGTGTGAACTCATTGTTCGAATAATCAATCCCTTAAGACTTGATAACATAGAGGAATCTTTATGTTATTGGGCTATATCTTACCTTTGTTCTTAACATGTCTTATTAACAATAAAAAATTATGTACAAAGGAAATAGAATAAAAATGTTAAAGAATATAAAAATTTTAAGAAATGACAAATGTGAAAGAATAAGAAGATGTTAAAGAATATGAAAGATATAAAATAATAGGAAAAATTATATCAAGAAATAGAAAAGTAAAAAGAACTATAAAACAAAAAATGGGAAAGCACTTATTAACTCTAGAATCAAGGTAAAGTGTCTCCCCCATGACTAAACTCATGGATGAGTGTTCAGAAAATGCTCCCTAGGTCTCCTAGATCATACACTATGGGTGATTCACGTACCATCTTTATTACTTTGACTTCTCTATGATTATCCCATGTGATCTTGATGGTTGTTGAGTTTTGATCATTTATGTCCTTAGTTTATTTTGTTATTGGTGTATGATTATAATTTATTAATATAATTTTTGGGTTCTTAGTTGGAGTCATTTTCTTAGAATGGAAATTAATAAATGAGTCAGGTTTTTCCATGCATATTTTGGATGGTTGAAGCTTCTTAGTTGTTGGTCACAAGATATCTTTTGATTTGGTGGCCCTTTCTCTTTCTTTTGCATACACTTTTTTTTCACTGTTGTTGTGGATTGGTATGGTAATTGTGTTAATGTTATGAGATCCACGACTGCACCCTCTTCTTTCAACAATAATGCATGGGATTCATTGTGTATGTATGGCTTCATGCTTATCCTCCTTTGAGATCTCAATAGATAGATCTCTCATGCTTAGCTTAGCATTGATTATGCTAAGCCATGCTTTCCCCATGATAATTGGAAATTCCTTATTAGCTTTTTTTACATTAATTACCAAAAAGTCTATTAGATAAGACCATGCATTGACGGTGGTTGCCACGTCCCTAATCTATCCCAAGGAAATGACAATAGATTGATATGCAAACTCTAATATGATATTACATTCCTTCAATGGTGGAAGGTTCCATGCTTGATATGTTTTGTAAGAGATCAAATTCATCCCAAAACTTGAGTTTAGTAGAGCTTTGCATGGCAAATTTTTAGTTACTCGTAAATACATCAAAGGAACTCTTGGATCAATTCTCTTCTTAGGGAGTGACCCTGCTTTAATCTAGTCTGTGAATATTTCTATAAGCATAATAGTTTACTTGTTTTTGTTGAATGATGTCAGAAGCTTATTGTTGATAGGTGGGTCTAATGTAGGAGAAGTTGGTCTTGATGAAGTTCTAACTCTACCAGCCTTGTCTAGACTTGTTCTAAAGAAAGAATGTTTCTTTTTCTAGTCCTTAGTGTTATTGGTAGGATCCTCTAATTGTATGTTCATTGCCCCTGCAGCTCTCCTTTGCTGTGCTTGTGACAAAAATTCTCCTTACATAGTAGGTAGTGGCCCTGGTGGCAAAGGACTAGAAGGGGGATTTGATGGGCTAGCAACTAGCGAATGTGCATGAGCACTCTGATCCATCCTTGGAGTAGTAGGTCTATAGTATTCTAGTGGATAATAAGGAGAAGAAGTTTGAATAGATGTGTCTACTAGAGATATTAGACATTGAACATAGTATCCATAAGGGTTTGGTTTCCTATATAAATATTATTGCCTTGGTGGTGGCATTACCCATGTTTGTGGTTACTACCACTACTGCTAATATTGCTCCTGTGGTTGAGGGTAGGCTCCACTTGGATAATATGTTGGTTAGAAGGTTTTCCTGATATTACCTTGATGATAAGACAGTCTTCAGGGCATCTACTTTTTAACAAAGCTTGGATTGAGTATGTTGCAACCAGAAAAATTGATCACTAGAAAATCGATGGATTTGCCACAATAGACTCAACCATGAATCCCTAGGGCCTCTAAAAAAATGGGGTTTGAGGTACCCTAGATGGTTCGATAGATCACCCAAGGACTTACAAAATGCAAAATGGTGGGTTGAGAAAATAAAGTGCAAAAAAATAAAAAATATAGATCTGTAGAAATGAAAACCAAATACAAGTTGCACATAAAATGAAACTTTAAAACTTTATTAAAATAATAAAGAATGAGTTTCAGAAATGTGTAAAAGAAATGCCCATGAGAGAGCAAAGTAAGGTTCATTGAGATAGGAGTTCAAAGCCATTGAAGCTAATGTGATTTACTCCATGATCTGAGTAGTAAGATATTCTTGATGCTTTCAAACCTCCTCTACTACAAATTGCATATCTACAACTTGGTCATAGTTGGAAGATGAAAAAAAGTGAGAAATTTGGTTGCTAGGTTGCTTCACACTAGGGGTTTGGGATCCCAACAATGTAGCATTGACACCTAGAAAAAACACAAGTCTCAGGGTAATAGAGTTATAGTGCTTCCATGTTAGGTTTCAAGAGAATACAAGTATGGGGGATTGTAAGAGCTCTTGAGTGCTTGGAAATGCCCAAGTGTGAAATTGTCAAAAATTATGGAAACAATGCCAATAGTATTGAATTGTCAAAAGTGTAGAACTACAAAAATCGTGGAACCAATGCCAAAGGTACGTAATTGCAAATGTGTGTGAAACTTGTAAATGGTGTTTGGATTTTGGTTTTATAGATTTTGGGCCATGAATGTTGTTGCAAAATGATTGTAATTTGTCTATGTTTTGAATACACAATTGTTGCAAATTGGTTGTCAAATTACTACAAAATTCTACCTCATACAAGTAAGATGGATGCTCAAATTTGAAGGGTTACCATTTATAGTAAGTGCTAAAACCCCATGGCCATTATATTTATTATAAATAATAATGGGGGTAGACATTCTATGATAGAGATGAATCTTCCATGTTGAGCCTTCTATCATGCTTTCTGAAGTGGATAATCAACGTTAGAGTACATGGGATGATGAAATTTGGCTTTTTTGGCTTCCATGCTAGGGGCATGCAGTTTCTACACTAGGGGTGGAGCCTTCAAGTAGGGGGAAAATTTCCATGCTAAGGGAGAAGGGTTTCCGTGTTGTGCATGTAGTCTTGACACTTTGTGGGGGGGG
>MNCI01020108.1:118839-138339 GCA_015680685.1 Gnetum montanum | reverse complement strand
AGGGAGGCGGTGGGGGGAGGAGAAAACGAGAAGGTTTCCACGCTGAGGGGGAAATCCCCACAACGTGGAAATCCCCATCCCTCCATTGTAGGGGTGGGTGAAATTTACCCCTGCAGATGTTTTTAGCATAGAAAAGTGCATACCCCCCCTAAAACCCATCAAGTTACCATTTTTGGCTTTCCAAAAGGCATTTTGACCCCCCAAGACCAAATATAAACACTAGGTAACTTTTTTCACTTGGGGAATGAGGCTTTGACCACTCATAAGGTATTTTCATTCCCAAAAGTATGGAATATGTGAGATTACCCCTCATGGATTACAATCTTCACATTTAGAAAAAAATTTTATCTTGAGTTTCATGAGGTGAAAGCTACATGATGAAACTTGACTATAACATGCAAATTTTTGTGGTGTTTCAATGGCCCCTCTTTGTTGGTGTCTAGAGGATTGACCCAAGAGGCATTGACAAAGAATACAAAACACCATTGCAAGTCATATCACCAATTTTAGGCCTTGGCAGGCCATTAAAATTAGGCTCTCTTGTTGATGATTGTTAACTACATGTAGTATGACTTTAGATAGAAATGATTGACTGGATTGGCCAGCTCATTTCCATCCATGTTGACTATTCTGAATGCACTGTTCTTGTAGGCTCTGGTGATGAGAAATGGCGCTTCCTAGTTGGTTGAGAATTTGTCTACATGCTTCTGGATGTCTTTGAGGATGAGGTCACCTTCCTTGATCTTATGCTTGGTCAATTTATGGTGATGCTATCGCTTTTGCCTCTCTTAATAGTGTTTGATGTGAGCAAGTGCTTGCATACACTACTTCTCCACTGAGTCTAGGGTTGTTGTCTATAACTCCTTGTTTTGCTCATCATTGGTGAAGTCAGTCAAGGCTACTCGGAGTGAAGGCACCTATAACTCAAGAGGTAAAACAACTTTAGAACCATAAACCAGGCTATAAGGAATCACACCAGTTATCATGCAATAGGTTGTTCTATATGCCCATAGTACTTGGATAAGCCGCTCATGCCATTTGCACTTGCTGCTATTGAGCATTGTTTTGAGCAAGTTGATGATGGCCTTGTTGCTCACTTTTTCTTGTTCATTGACCTAAGGGTAATAAGGCAATGAGAAAGAATGCTTAATTCCTAGATCATGATAGAAATCTTTTATTTCCTGGCTACTAAATTATGGTCATGGATATATCAAAATGGGCTATAATGTTATCTAAGATGAATTTGCAAACCTGCTCAAATGTAGTCTTTCTTAGGGGAATAGCCTCAACTCACTTTATAAAGTATTTGGTTGTAGTGATAATGAAGCTATGCCTCGTTGAAGACTTAGGCATTATAGGTCTAGCGATATTCAACCCCCATTGTTGAAATGACCATGTTATTTGAGTGGTAGGCAACTTAATTGGTGGTACTATGAGGTTGCTATACCATTGGAATATGTCAAAACACTTAACCTTTTGTAGGCAATCATTTTCCATATGGGGCCAATATTAGCCTAACCATCTAATCTTAGCAGCCATAGCTTTAGGTCCTATATGTCCTTCATGAACACCCTCATGAACCTCGTCTAGGACTATTTTGGCTTTGATTTTACCTAAGCACTTTAGGAGTATGCCATCATAGGATCATTGACATAATGTGTTATCACTTATGATGACATACTGCTTTGATCGCTTGCATATAACATCCTTCTGAGTAGTAGTCAAGCCTTGTGAGGATTCATCATGCATAAGGTAAAATTTGATATCATCATATGACTCCTTGGCAAGAGTAGTATGAATGATGGCCACAAAGGTATCCTCACTATTATGTATGATGGGAGTAACATAGTCCATGGTTAAGGTGGAAAAATTCCTAAACATATTTGGCATAACATTGAGGGCTAGCATTGCAATTACATCAGCTATGGTGTTCCCATTTTGAGGTATGTGTTGGATATCAACATTTACGAATTATTGTAATAACTACTTTCCTAGATCATAGTATGGTTGTAAGTGTGTGGTTTTACATGCATAGACCTTAGTCACTTGGTTGACCACAAGTTTTAAATAACCTTTTATCATTAAGTGTTTGATTCCTAGGTCATGGGCTACCATCATCCCTCTAATCAAACACTCATACTCCACTATGTTGTTGATACATGGAAACTGAAAATGATAGGTGAAGGATTAGATTTCATCATAAGGAAATGTTATGATGACAGTAACAGTGGCCCCATGCACAGTTGAAGCTTTGTCAAAGTGCATGACCACCTCATAACCCTTAAGCACTTGGGTAATAGTGTTAATGCACTCATTAGGGAACTTAGGATATATGGCTGCTTGATTATTAATGGGCAACACTATAAGTTATATAGCTATAGCTTGACCTTTTGTTGAGGATTGAGAGATGTAATGAAGGTCAAACTTTGTAGTTATGGATTTCCATTGGGCTATATGAGTACTTTCATAAATGTTGGTTGTTATGGCTCTTAGCATGTTATTCTTGAAAATTATGTTGACTTGGCTTTTTAAGAGGTATTGTCTCCACTTCTTCAATGAGAAGAAAATTTTTAGAAAATACTTCTCCACTTTAGTGTATTAGGTCTCGTGGATAACTAATGCATGACTAAGGTAGTATATTGGAATTTTTGCTTCGTCATCATGTTTCTGATAGAGTAGAGAAGCAATGGATGTGTTGGAGATGGTAAGGTAGATGAAAAATGGTTTACCCTCTTGTAGAGGATAGACTATAGGTAGTTATGCCAACTTTTGCTTAAGGTTTTCAAAGGCCTCTTGGCATTGAGCTATTTACTCATAGTGAACCCCTTTCTTAAGGAAGTGTTGCATGGGCTGTAACTTATCTGTGAGTCTAGTGATAAACCTATGAATAAATTGCAATCTGCCTTGCAACACTCAAAGCTCTTTAAGGTTGGTAGGTGCTGCTAGCTTGGATATGACCTTAACCTTATTAGGATTGACACATATCCCTACTTTAGATACTACAAAGCCATGCATCTTATCAATCTTGACACTAAAGATACATTTCTTAGGATTGAGCCTAAGCTTATACTTGAGGAACCATTTAAGCACAAGGTCTAGGTCATTAGCATGATCATTAGCCACTTTGGACTTAATAGCTATATTACCTAACATGTAATTGCTAAAGATATAGGTCATGACTTGTTGATAGGTTGCTCTTGCATTCTTAAGGTGAAAGGTCATTATGGTATAGAAAAAGGTACCATAAGGGATCATGAAGGTCATGTTAAGTTGGTGGAGACCATTCTAGAGATTTCTCTGTCGAGGCTACATGGTTGACAAGACTTTCTGTCTCAAGATCTAGGCAATTGGGATCAATGTATTGTTTAACATCACTTTGAGGCCCACTTAGGCTCAAAGGTAAATTGATCTACTCCTAGGTACTCATACTTTAATCCTACATGTCAACCAAAAGCATATTAAGTGACACCTAGGTAAAAGTGAATAACGAATGCTAAAATGCTATAAAACTATGCAAATACATGCTAATCTAAATGTAAACAAGTTCATCCAAGGCTATATATAAGATAAAAACAAGCAAAAAAAAGTGCAACAGATGCCCAATAAAGTTTAAACAAAGGTTAAGAAAAAGGAAATATGAGAAATAAGGTTACACATGATCAAAATAAGATAGGGTTTTTCCAGTTTAAGGCCATAGTGGGCCATGATGCCAGTTTGAGGCCATAGTCGGTTGTTGTCACATGGTGTCAAATGGTGGTTAGAGAAGGTCAAATCCCACTATTTGATACCAATAAAAGGAAAAAAAATGGTAAATAAAGCTATAATAAAGCCAATAAAGAGAATATAAGGTTGCATAAAGGTCACAAGAAGGTCAACAAGGTTGACACTGTAACATCAGATTGAAAATAAGTCAAAGCATCATGTAATAAGGAAAAAATCAAGCAAAAAAGGCTACATACGGTGAAATTAGCTAATATAGGTCAAAAGGGTTAGATTGTGCTCGTTTTAGGCCTTTGTAGGCCATGATTGTAGGGCTACAAGGCTATTAGATGAGGTTTTAGCATTAGTTAGGGTTATTTTTGGGTTATTTGAACATGAAAATTAGGAGTTTTGAAGATTCCACATTGGGCCCCATTGTTTCTATGTTGGCCATCATGGAAGAAGGGACCCTCAACATAAAAACTAAGGAAAGTAGGTTTTGGGGCCTCCAAAGGTCCAAAAGTAACAATTTGAGGCCTTCCTAAGGTAGTGTAGGGCTAGATCTATCAAAATTGGGTACTTTGGAGGTTAGTAAAGGTCAAAAAATAGGTTTTGTAGCATTTCCCACCTTGTTTCCATGGTGGCTAGCATGGAAGAGATGGGGCTTAGTGTGGAGAATCAAAATCCAAGAAAAAACAAGGTTAAGCATGGTTGGATAGGTAGCCAGAACTTAGATTTGGAACTTGTGCATCCTTTAGCTTTGTTTTGAGGCAGTTAGAGTTAGTTTTGGGTGTCAAAACATGTTGAAATGGCCTTCCCCCATTCTTCCATGCTAAGCATAGCATCCCTAGTGTGGAAGAATGGGGGGAAATTTGTTCAATTATTTTAGGGTAATTTGAGAGCATGTTAACTAGGTTCTTAGGCTCCTAGGACTATAGATCATGATTTTGCAAGTTTATGGCTGATTTTGGTCACATTTGGAGGTCACTCAAGGGCATCTAAGGTCTTACCCCCCTATTTCCATGCTAGGGGAGTTTCTCCAACATGGAAGATTAGAAGGAATGAATTTTGGAGGTCAGATCAAATGAGCAAAATCTTAAGGCTATGAGGTCATAGGCTTTTCTGGCATAGATCATTGTCTTTCGGGAATGTTATCTTGCCACCAAAAGTGGAAAGGTAGCCTTCATCACATGTTTCCATGCTACATAGCATGGAGGAGGTCCTCTTCAGTGTGTATGAAGCAAGGATTCTAGATCTAGGCCAATTTGAGTTGCAATTGACTATGCATGTTAGCTCCTAAAGTTGCTAGGATCAAAGGCTAGGGTTCTAGGTCAATATTTGGTAGTTTTGAGTGTTTTTTTGGGCTTCCCCTCTTTTTCCATGCTAGGGATGCCATTTAGCATGTAAGACTAGGGAAAAATAGCTTTTTAACCATTTAGGATCACTTGTTAGAGGTTTGAAGGCTTCAATGGATGCTGATAGGGTTCTAAGGTGTATGTGAGGCCATTTGATGTCATTCTGAGGTGTCTATGAATTCCAAATGAGTTATTCCCTTAGTATCCATGTTGGCTAGCATGGAGGAGAGGATCCCTAGCATGGAAGAACTACAAATCTAGGTCAATTTTGGCCTTAATTAATCATGCATGTGTGCTTCTATGGTTGTTAGGGTCGAGGATTGGGGTTTGAGCTTGAGTTTGGTTAATTTGAAGGTTTGCTAGGTGGGTTTTGAGTTTCTCCCTTTATTCCATGCTAGGGATGGTATGCTTAGCATGGAAGACTAGGGGAAATATCTTTTTGAACATTTGGAGTCACTTCTATAGGGTTTGAAGGCTCCAGAAGATGTAAAACTGGTCTTAGGGCTCATGTAAGGTTGTAGGTTGTTTACTTGTGGTGTTTAAAGGTCATTTTGGAGTTCCCCCAAAGTTTTCCCCTTTCTTCTACATTAGCCAACTTGAAAGAGGGAGCTCTCAATTTGGAGAAACTAGGGGACCCTAATTTTTTCAAATTTTTATTGGTTTTGGATATGCATTAGAGTCTCTAAGGTTGCTAGAGTCAATTATTGATGCTTGGTGTCAAAATTTAGTTATTTCAAGGTCTATCAAGTGGTTTGTAATGTTTCCATGCCTTTTCCATACTAGAGTTTTCATGCTTAGCATGAAAAATTGGGGGAAAATAGTTTTTGACTAGTAGTCAACTTCAGTAGGTTTGAAGATCTTAGAATATGTAAATTGGATTTTGGGACACACACAATGCTTTCTGGCTACTATTTAGTGTATCTAAAGGCTATTTTGGAGTCCCCCCAAAGTTCCCCCCTTTCTTACATGTTGACTAGCATGGAAGAGATGGATCCTAGTTTGGAGGAACTAGGGGACCTTGCTTTTTACTAATTTTTGGTAGTTTTAGCTATGCAGGTGTGTCCATAGGATCGTTGGTGTTGATTATAGATGTTGGGAGTTAAAATTTTAGTCATTTTGATGGCTGTGAGAGGGTTTTTAGGCTTTCCCCCTCCTTCCACATTGGGGCTAGGATGCTCAATGTGTATGGGATCCTCCTACTGTGGAGAACCCAAGGGAGGCAAGTTTTGGTTGTTTCAGATGACTCTCAGAAGGTTTCAATTACTTCTAAAAGTCAAACTGCCTATAAACTTTAAGAGTTTTGGCTTTCCCCCTTCCATCCATGTTGAGACTAGAATGCTCAATGTGGAGGGGGTCTCCCCTAGCATGGAAGAACCTTAGGAGGTTAATTTTTGTTGATTTTTTGTAGTCTAGTGGCTTGCAAAGAGGTTGTTGCAAGTTTTGGTGTTAGTACAAGGTTATTTAAGGTTGTTTTCTTGCCTATGGGACCTCCACACTAGCCTTTTTAGCTCCATCATCCTAGTTTCCACATTGGGTAGCATGGAAGAGGTCTCCTCCAACTTGGAAGAACCAAGAAAGTCAAATCTAAGCTAGTTCGACACCTAATCGACCATGCATGTTAGCCTTTAGGTTTATTGATGTCGACGATTGATGCTTGATGTCAAGATTCACTAGTTTGGAGGCTTCTAGGTGTCTTATGCAATCTCCCCACATTCTTCAACATTGAGCATGATGGTCTTAGCATGGATAAGAGGGGGTATGATATTTTTTTTTTACCATTTTTACTATTTTTGACATCTTTGGAAGCTCTGGAAAGTTTCGATAGGGTTTAGGGATCACTAGGGTAGGTTATTTGGTTCTTTTAGGTTATAACTTAGGTTTTCTTACATACCCCTTGGGTTTTCATGCTAGCTCGACATTGGGTAGAATGGAGGGGGGATTTCCTAGTGTGGAATATACTATAGGATGAGAATTAACTTGTTGCAAGGTCAATCTAGGCTACTTGAGGTTGTGAGGGAGTATCAGGCTTTGAGAAATGGCTATTAAATAATCAATTTGAGTAATTTTTGTCTTGCCCCCATCCATCCACACTAGGGCTAGGATTCCTAGCATGGATGAAGTCTTCCCCAACATGAAGACACCAAATCCCAAGATTTTGAACAATTTTGACTAGGTTTGGCAAGGTTTTGAGGTTACTAGGGGTGCTTATAGGGGTTCTAGGTTATGTGGGGTCCACTTTGGGGTCAAACTTGGACTATATGGATGCTGGGTATAAGAATGGGTGTTACCCCCCATTGGTCGACATTGGGTAGTGTTGCCCCAGCATGGAAACCCAAAGCTATCCAATTTGTTCATGTCTAATGTCCTTTTGGAAGCCCGGAGTTGGAAAAGGTAGGTTTTAGTTGCTAAAAATGGCTAAAAGGTTATGTTTTAATGGTTTTAGGAAGTGGGAGGCATATTTCTATGCTAGGCATGGCATCCCTAGCATGGATTCATGGGAGTTAAGGTTGAAATATTGTTCTAAGTATCAAAAGTGGCTAAAACTCAATGTTGATGTAATTTGTAGGCCAGGAGTGAGGATGTATAGTGAGGTCCACTTTCCAAGATTTTAAAATTTGAAAAGTGAAGCTATTTTCCACCAATCTCAATATGGAAGAGACTTTTCTCCCCTTTCACTTTAGTGCACTTGGAGTTATGGTGCACTAAATGGGCAACTAGGGCTTAGATGAAAGTGTTTTAGGTTTATGTTTGATTTTTAAGGTCAAATTCATAAATTTCAATCGCAATTGTCATCCTACACATAAGATGCATTGGTGGAGATCCCTAGAATAGATTTTTTTTCAAAGAGAATAAATATTTAGCATGGAAGCATCCAATCTCCCTTGTAGCTAGTGTTGAGCATCTATTCTTCTCAGATTCCAACAACTCCCAATGTTGATCTAACTATGGTGTCCAAGCAGTGTGGAGGAAAGAGTAGAAATCTTAGGATTTAAAAGGTAGATGAAGATGCAAGGAACTTAGTAGGGTTGCCAAGATCCATCTCCATTTAAGATTCCTCTGTTGCTACTCCAAGGTAGGCTATCTTAGCCATTTTTTTGCTTAGGTTTCTAGCCATTTTTATTACTTTTTCTTGCCATGTGTGGGGTTGTTTTCTTCAGATCTACACTGGTAGAGGGGTAAGAAAAAATTATAATGAAATACCACCTCTTTTTTTGGCTATTTCTATGTAGATATATGGTTCTTTTGTTATTTTGGCCTTAGTAGTTTTGATTTTTAAAATTAGGCTTGCTGTTTTCATGCTTTTTTCCAAAATTTCGAGGTAGGACCATTTTCTCAAATCTAGGCTGAAATGTTTGTCAAAATTAGATTTCAAAAAAATATTAACCCATTATTTTGATGTTCTTTCAAATGAATATTGATTGCTTTGGCTATTTTGGCTATTTTTCATGGCTATGTCAAGTTCGATTTTATGATTTTTAAGCTTTTTTGGTGAAAAAAGCAAGCAATGTTGTGAATTTTTAATAAGAAAATGGCTAATATTCTTAAAATTTAATTTTATGGGTTTGTATCCATATATTTACACTTTCCAATGGATATTGTTTCATTCACTTTGGATTAGAGATGATTGAGTTATGGTTGTTTTCCTAAGGTTATGTAGTTAGGTTTTTTATACCATGTTAAAAATTTCATGTAAGTTCATGAATTTTTCTAAGCAAAAAACAAGGGCTTTGGATACTTTTTGGTTATGGTTGGGTAGGGCTTGGATTTAATTTTCCAATAAGGGTGGAATCACTTCAATTGGACTTGAAACGAATTTTTAATGAATTTTTTATCAAACCTATCTCAAAATGGGTTTTGTGCCACTTTTAGATTTTTGTCCATATTGGTGAATTTTTTCTAAATAAATGATAGGGATTTTGAATTATTTTTAAGAATAGGTTCATAGGGCTTGATTCAAGCTTTCAATGGTGGTGAAATCACTCTATTTGAAGCTCAAATGAACTTTTTGTGAATTTTTTACCAACCTTGTGTGAAAGGGGCTTAATGGTGATGGCTACGGTTTTGCTAATGTTGGTTATGTTTTATGCAAATATGGTTATGTGTATTTTGGTTGTAATGGTAATGTTGGAAAGCTTTTGATTTCAAAAATCCTTCCATGGTGAAATTACTGAAATTAAAGCTTGGATGAATTTTTCATAAATTTTTGGTTATGGTTGTATCATGGTTGTAGCACTTTACCCCTTTAGGGATGGATGTAGGTGACATGTTTAGAGATCATTTTTGTTAAAACCTTCCATGCCCTTGGGGATTTCTAAATATGTAAAATTTATTTTTTAAATATATTTTTAAGAAAAGAAAAGGCTTTTACTATTTTTAGTGGGTTGTTTTATGGCTATATATTTTTTCTAAGTTTCAATGCTTTTTTCTAAGTTTATGCATGGTTTAGACTAAGGCTTAATTTTAGCTATAATATTTTGGCCATGAAGTAAAAGACTATGAAAGGTTGTACGAATGCTTTTTGTGGAGTTTCTTGAGTAAGTTTAAATAAGCATATTAGGGCTTTTTACAAAGGCTAATCTCACCCCCTACTAGGATGTTTTTCCAAACTTGTTAAGAAGTTTTAATTGGTCATGACGTTTTTTTGCTTTTCCATGTAGGGTCTTTCTAAAGTCCATAATCATTATCATTGAGTTGGTGGACATTCTATGCTACATTGGCCACCCTAAGGCCAACACCCCACTTTCTGACATGCCATTAGGGAAGCTATCACTATGATTCTAGCCTAGGACAAGGAAATTCCTTGCCTACATCTTATAGACTTTTAGTATGATGTTGTGGTCACACATATCTATGGATGTGGCTAGGGTCATAGTAAAGTCACTATTGCCTTGGTCATTTGGCCTGATTACTAGGTTCATTACTAACAATCCACCTTCTAAGATAGTAAGGGGAACTGCATATGCGATTAGTCCATGCTACTTTATGGAGATGTGGATGATGCCAAAGTATAGGCGGTATAATGCTAACAATACTTTGATGGTGGTACATAGATCTCACACATTGTTCTAGAACCTGCTCGACACCGTGTATCATTTATAGGGGTAAGTATAGTTGTTATAATGTTTTTATGACTTTATTAGTTGAACTAACTTTCCTAATTCTATTGGTTTTATGAACTTCTTACAGGTATAGAGTCAATGATCAATGCTTGATCATTAATGACCAAACCTTGGTAGTGGCTTAAACTACCCTAAATGAATTCACCAAGGGTCCTCAAATTAGAGCTATTGTGTATAAATAGTTGAGAGGGGACTTTGGGGAATACACTATAAGATTTAATCTTGTATACAAGAAGTGTAAGAATGACGAGACAATACGTAACTAGTGGGTAGACTCCAATAGCTCCATGGAATAGACCCTTGTAGCTAGGATCTCAACTCAAACCACACTACAAAAGAAGAAGAAAGGTAAACATAAAGGCTATAGCTTCTAATGTTTTATGATTATGAAAACTCAAAGTGTTTTATTAATTTGACTAGTTGTAAAACTTGCTTATGTTAATGCTAAATGTTGGTTGTTACCTTGTAGGAGCTTCCACCTCTATTGTTGTCACCTTACCACTTGTAGGATGTCATGAGGATACCCTCATCTTGAAGTTTGGTGAGGTGATACTAGCATAGGAGTGGCTAAGGGGATAAGCACCTGGGTGCATTCAAGAAAACATTTAGTGTGTGTTTGCCTGATTTGTTTATTCCGCCATCCCTTCCATCCTTAATGAAGAGATGCTAAATGTCATTAACTTCTTCAATGGGGAGGATGATCATTTTAGCACCACCATTCGAGGTGTAAAGATTAACATGGAAATTTTTGAGGGCCTCTTTTGCAACTTTTTTGGTGTCCCTGCTGATGGGGCAAAGGTTGCCACAAGAATAGTGAAGGAATCGAGCCATCTTGAGGAAGTTTTGGAACAACTTTGTGCTAGAATGGGCCATTCCAGAATTTCCATGGATAGCTTCATGAACCCTAATGTAAAGGAATCATATCCTTTGTTTAGGTCTCATGCATTTCCCAAACTATTATCGTAAAAGAAGGTGATAGGCATCATGTAGGGGTGAGCCTTTAAGAAGGTCCTAATAGATGTCACTAGGTTCAATTGGGTAGCTACTTTGGTTATTGGGCTTCAGGATGAGATCCTCAAACTTCATGAGGACACCTCTACCATAATCCATATGCATTTTGAATTTTTTTCATATTACTTGAAGAGGTTTGTAGAGTTTCTGGTGGTGTGGAGGAATGGGTGATGGGTTGCAAGATAACTTTCTAGGCCTTGGATAAAGCACATTTATCCAATGGTGTAGGGCCAGAATCCACCATAGGGAACGGATGATACATTTTCCATTACCACCAAGGATCTTAATGGTAGGTAGTGTGAGTCCCCTAATAGCACAAATGACAAGGAGCCTCTCACATTTCCAACAAGCATCTTAGAGGCCAAACGACAATGTAGGGAGGTCAAAGAGGTAGCTAGGGAGAAACTCAAGAGGCCTATGGAGGAAGCACCTCCAACATTAGACCAACCCATCCTAAAGAGGCTTAAGTTTAAGCTTAAGCCATTGCAATAGGTAATCAGAGGTATGCTTCATTTAAGTTTTGGATATTTTATTTTATTTTGAGAGATATGGTCATATTATGATTTTATATGCTAATTGGTTTTCTATGTGTTATGGTTGCAGATAAGCATAAGGTCTTAGCAGCTCAAGTTGTTGTAGAGGAGGAATAAAGGTGTGTAGAAGAGGCACTCCTATAGAAACCTGAGGTAGACATAAATGATACAGATGCTTTTTTTGGTGAGGTAGTATCAGGCACATCCTCCATCATCATCCTAGAGGAAAAGGAGGAGGAGCCAAGTATGCATGTGTCTTAACGCTTTTTGCTATATCTTATTATTTTAAGTTCTATTTTTGTCCTAACCATTTGATGATTATTATGCTTATAGTAGTTCTTGAGCCACCAATTTAGGTCCTTGTCCTTAAGTTTCTTGCAAAACCATGGGTAAAGGTCCTAGAGCAGTTGAAATTCATGCATGGGATGCTTGCATCAAATTCCATTCGAGATAGGTAAGAACTTTGTTTTATATGCCTTAGTTATTTGGCTATGTTATAGGCTATGTTTGTGTTATGGTTACACAATGTTTATGGTTATGTAATGTCTTTCGTGGAGTGGGATCCTAGCTGAGACATGGAGATTAATTCCTTGTTGAAGCTTTCCTTTGATGTTTCTAGTATACCATTAAAGTTGTACAAGATTGCTGCTAATCTAGCAATGTTGTGTGCCAAAAATTCATGGAAGCTAGAGAGGTCCAATGAATCCCTATGGGAATAGGTGGTGGCCTTAAGGGAGAAGACTAAATGATAGGAGGAGGTGATTAAAGATCTCCAAGACCATAAGGCCTTTATGAAAGCCCAAGTGGCTAACTTAGGAAAATTATGGACCAAAGAGATCACATGGGCCTGCTACTGGCATGTCATTTGGGACAAAGTAGTGATCTTACAGGAGATGGAAGAACAGTAGATGGAGATGGCCCTCATCTCCTTGAAGGTCAAGGAGTGGAAAGATTACTGGGCTTGGATTCTAGAGTAGGGTAAGAAACAAAAGATCCACAAGTGGTAGTAAAAGGTGGATCATGGGGCCTACCTCAAGTGGCTTAAGGAGGAGTCAATGGAACAACACAAGTGAGAGCTATTCATCTAGGGGATCTAGGTAGAGAGTGCTTATCAACTTTTTGAGAGTACTCTCATGGTGGAGTAATCCCCTACTCCTTAGATTAGCACTATTGTAGGTGAGACCTCTATGGTTGTTATTACTGGGGACCCTCCTACATGGATTGTAGTAGATAGGATTGACATCCTTTCTAGCATTGATCTTGGGGATGTTGACTAGGTCAACATGATGAAGGACCAGATCCTTCATCATTTGGAGGAAGGCCTTCCACATCTTCCCCTAGAAGCTATGGAGGTAGAGTCCCCATTAGTTTAATGCTTTTTATGTTTTATATTTTTAGTTTTTTATTTATGGTTTTGGCTATTTGTTATTAATTGGCTATGTGTTGTTGCATTTCAGGCACTAAGAGACATTGGTAGCAATAGTGGTGAGGGTGGGAATGACCCACCACTGCCTCATCTAGATGCCCCTCAATAGCCTCCATCAACCTAGTTTGGCATGTTGGCTATATATTTTTATTTTACTATTAATAGCTATTGTTAGCTAGGATTATGTTATAGATGGCTATTATTATTATTTGGATATTTTGCCACAAAGTTTTTCCATGGCTGTGTATGTTATAGAATTTTAAATATAAATTTTTGGTTTCATTTTTTGGCTATATTGTTCTAGTGTTGTAAACATTGTAAATGGCTATGTCAAAAATTTTGGCTATAAAGTTAAATAGCTAAGCAATGCGTTTAAAGGCTATATGTAAATAAATAAGATAAACGTTTGCTAGTTTTAGGTCAAGGTAAGAACTTTGTTTTATATGCCTTAGTTATGCATTGATCTTGGGCCATGTTGTGTTCCCGTTATGTTACTAGTTTTAGGCCATGGTGGATCATTTTATGTCATTGTTTTTGCTAGTATAAGGCCATGGTGGGTTGTGTTGCCACTTTAAAGTCTTAGCGGACTAAGGTTGAAGATGAACATATATTTTTTTTGGCTATTTTATGTTTTAAAATTTTTAATGTTTTTTTTATGTTTATCACATGAGTAAAAGTAAAGAGAAATAAAGGTTTTAATAAATAAGTAAAATGCAAATGAAAGTAGAAACTTAGGCTACATGCACAAAGAGTAAAATAAAGTATGTAAAAAGTTATAACAAATTAAGAAAGAAAGGTTAGGCTACTTGGCCATTGGTGCATCTGGTTATAAGGCCATGGAAAGATTAATGTGTACTTCACTTATGCAAAATTTTCCTAATCTTTGAAAGATTAGGGAATGAGTAAGGTCTACTCTGCACAAGCTTATATTCACCATCACCTTCACTGATGATGTTAAAAGGAGTTTATCCCATAACGCATCTGATCGCCTATCGTTGTCATCGTTGTCTTTCTTTTCCCTCTTGGGTTGATGGATTTCATGGCTGGGAGCTTCTTCTTGAAGCTCCACTTTAGACCCCTACTCTATGTTCACATTGTTGATAGCTAAGAAAACCATGCTATCGATGTGAATGATGATTTCACCTCTCTTGTAAGGAAGGTAAAATTCTTGACGGATGGGTGAGGACATGACCCATAATTGAGCCAACCACAACCTTCCCAAGATAAGGTTGAACCTTGGTGTCTCCTCCACCATCAAGAAATTAAAAATTCTGGGGAATTGCTTTCCTACCACAAAATCCAAGGAGATGGATCCCTTGACAGCAACCCTTGATCTATTGAAGGATTTAAGAGTTGCAGTCATTGTAGGCTGTATTTTCTCAATCAAGCCCAAGCTTTCAACAATGGTGCATGGGATGACATTTGTTGCGACTCCATCATCAACATGAACATGATGCACTTTAAACTACTATACACGTATGGTTATGAATAGAGGAGCCCTAGTCACTTTACCATTTTGGGATTAACCTTGATTTTAGTATCACGAAATAGTAGGGGTATTGGCTTTTCCTCCTTTTGATATGGAGGGCCAGCACTACATGGATGCCTTTCTCATCAATGGGGATTTTCTCAATAATGGAGATGGATGTAAAAAATTTGACTAATGCCTCACAATGTGTGGTGGAAGTCATGATCAAGTCATACAAGCTCAAAGTTGTATTCTATTGCTTGAGGATATTGCTTGACCTGATCCATCGCACCAAGGAAGTTTTTATCATTGGTCGTGGGCTTGTCACCTAGGTTGTGCTTCACTTTCTCCATGCGCCATAAGATATGAACTTTAGTCTTATGTGCTGGTTGCTGGGCCTTTTTCTCTTTGTTCTAGCTATAAACTTTGATGTCTTCCTATGGCTTGTTGGTTGGAGTGAGTTGGGCAAAGGAAGTTATGGGTGGAGCAAGTGGGCTTTGGTGGGTCCACTTTGTTTCTTGCCTTTGTTTTCTTTTCACCCTTATTACTAGGCTTTTGCTTATGCTTCTTCCTTTTCTTGGTTGAGATTTTCTTGTTGCTAGTCATGGGTTGTGAGGAAGAGGTAATAACATTTGCCACCATAAGTGGTCGTTGTGTAATTGGTTGGGCTATAGTTGGCTGGGTTATGTTAGGTTGGAGCACCTTGATGACAAAAGGTTTCCTTGGAGGTATTTGTGATGGTACTCTTATGAAAAAGGGGGATATTGAGCTAATGGAAGTTGAAGAAGCCATTTCGTCACAAGGGTGTACCCAGATCATGTATGGTTCTCTAGTGGATCTCTAATCATCATTTATGTTGAATGTCAAAATAATGTAAGGACTATCATTAGCATTCAATGGATCTTTGTAGACTTGCATTGATTAATTTTGTGGCTAGATTGGATTGAAAGCATCTAAGACTAGTTTCCCCCTATCTATTATCTTCTGCAGGTCATCCTTCAATGCAAGGAAAAAGTCTGTGTCATGATCAAGAAGTTGGTGATAATGAAAAAAGTGCTCTAATTTGATGTACCTAGCCTAGTATTAACTATAAAATGGAAAGGGAGTTAAGTGAAGCATTCCCCACAGTCCTAGCAGTGACCTAAAGTCTCCCTAGTCATAACTATAAGTATAAAACGGTAAAGGCCCCAAAGCCTACTCTATTCCCATCAACCTACTAAGGTAGTTATGGATCATCATTTGTTGCTTGAGTGCGGTCTTTGGCTATTTCACATAACTGCTTGTGCTTCTTTTGAGTGGCTTTGGTCATCTATTTATATTACATGCCCCCACTCTTCAGCAGTTGATCTAGCAACTTGGATGATTTCAAGTACAAGGGAGTGTATTTGCTTTGGTATTTTTGCTCAAAATTTGGCCTAGTGGCAGTTGACATGGTAGCCCTAGAGGTTGATGGTTGGTTATCATGGTTATTATTAGTAGGGGCCTTGGGTGGGTTGGTCCTTGGCCCTTGGTTAGTGGTCTTAGCCTCTTTGCTCATAGTTGTTATGGCCATGTTGCTTTGTTTGCTCTTCTCCTTGTTCCTTAGTGTATGTTGATTTTTATATGCTACATAGGTCAGATCAAGATTGGACTTTATAGCATCCTCTATGTTCTTGGTTTGGGAAAACACTTGGCTAAGAGACCGTGGGTCAAGATAGTAAAGTTTTAACTTGATAAGGTCCTTCAACATCCCCTTGAATATGGCTAAAAGGTGGGCCTTAATGATGGGTTCTGGTATTTCATTCAGTAGTTCATTCCACCATTGAATGAACTTCTTATGGGTTCTAAGGGTCCCTACTTGACCTTCACAAGTTGATCAAGTGTGGTGTCAAGCTTCAAGTTATACTTGAAGTGGTTGAAAAACAAGGCTATCAAGTCCTCGAGAGAGGATATGGATCCTTTGGGTAAGATGTAATACCAATCAAGTGCTTTCCTAGTCAAGGACATAGGGAAAATTCTCATGATAGTATGAGGCCATGGTTGCAAGAGTAAGCATTTGGATTAAAAGGTAATAAGGTGAGCATTAGGATCACCTTCTCCATTGTATTTGTTGAACTAGGGGATAGGGACACTAGTAGGAAGTGTGAAGGGTGGAACAATAGGACTAATGGGATCATCCTAGTAGAGATCCATAATCTTGACACTTTGGGAAGTAGAGGCTTTGAGCCTCTTTAACTCCTTTGTCAAGTCTTGGATCATTTGAAAGGCCTAATCCAGGTCCTTGGATGGTCCTTGTGGTTGCTAGGTTTGTACATATAATTGTGGCATTTTTTGTAAGGCTTGTGGCCTTGCTATTGTTTGTACGATGGAAGGAAGTTGTTACATTATGATTGTAGCTTGTGGGCCAAATAAGGAAAAGGATGTTTGTGTTGGTATTTGAGGCACAAATGGGACAAAGGGGGTGTGTGACCCTTGAGTTGCTTAGGGTCCCCTAGTGTGCCTTGCATAGGTAGTTAGTGGGTTTGTGGTGGTGAAAACCACTGTTGATGGTTGTATAGTTTAGGGCTATGTGGAAAAAGGTGTTGATGGGTTATAGTTCATGGGCTATGACATTAATTGAGTTTGATGCATGGCTATGATTGGTGTAGGATTAGTAGTGGTAGGGTAAGAGGGAGCAAAAGATGACAACACCATGCCTAGGAAGAAAACAAAAGCATTAGAGGAAGATGTTGTGACCTTGGGGGTTATTTGTTGGAACAATCCTCCCAGGATGTTTTTGGTCTTTGATTTTGTCCTAAATTTATCTTCCTCTTCTTGTTGCTCATCTGAGCTATACTTGTCATCTTTCTCTTCGATCTTAATTAATTGGGCTAGGATACCTACATAGATATTGGTTGGAGGTATTTAGTCATAGGGGAAAGGGATGCACTCCTTATCATTGTAGTGGATGAGTTTGAACTCCCTTTTGGCTTCTACTTTCAAATGTGGAATCAACATGCCAGCCTGTATTTTGGCACAAATGTAGTTATATTGGTTTTCATTTATGGCTACAAAATCAAGACCCTCATGGCTTGTTCGCTAGGACCTTTGCCAATGAAGATGAGGGGCAACTTGGTGGAGTACTAGAAAAACATGGTTATAGTACTAAAAATGGCTTAAAATAGGCTATAAAATGCAAAAAAGGTAAATCCTAATAAGTGGAACTCAAAAATGATCAAAGGAAGCAAAAATAGCTGAAAATGGAGCACTTTCTATAAGTAGTAAGTGTGGTTATGGAGGTTTACCCCTTTACCAAAAATAGAAAGTTGGTAACAAGCCTCACCTACGCTGGCCCCTTAACTACCTATACATTGGGCAAGGTAGGGGGAAAAGAAGGGGTGAGATGGGAAAAATCTCACACCTCTCTAATCCAACGTTGATGAGAGGGGGGGTGTGGGGTGGGGTGGGAAGGCTGAAAACCAAAGTGAAAAGTTGATGTTTTTCCATTGGAACTTGGTTTTAGTAGGCTACTAATTTTCTTAGCTAGAAAAGATCGGGGGAAGTTGACTTCCAAAAGTTTTATGATTTTCGGAAGGGTTGCACCACTAACTTTAGAAATAGGAAAAAATGGGCAACAAAAAGAAAAAAAGGGATGAAAAGGTTTCAAAGTTGGCTTTGGATTGAAAAATTCATAGTAGTTGCTATGAAAAGCCAACACCCAACCACCTACAACTTCCAAACTGCAGTATCTATCATATAGGAGGAAAGATCAACATTGGTTTTTCGAAGTTTTGGCTACAAAAAATCAGAAAAAGGCTTTCAACTTTCAACACTGATTATGAGAAAGATAGATTTGGTTGTAGAAATTGGGTAAAGACTCTTATTGTAGCACCAAAAAACTATTGCAACCAGAAAAAAATGAGATTTGAGATACCTTGGATGGTTGGGAAAATCACCTAGGGGCTTATGAAATGCAAAACAGTAGGTTGAGAAAATAAAGTGCAAAAAAATTATAGATATGTAGAAACATAAAGTAAATATAGATTTCACACAAAATGAAACTTTAAAACTTTATTAAAATAATAAAGAATGAGTTTCAGAAACATGTACAAGAAATACCCATGAGAGAGCAAAGAAAGGTTCACTGAGCTAGGAGTTCAAAGCTCATTGAAGTCGATGTGAGTTGCTCCATGATTTGGGTACTAAGCCACTTTTGATGCTTTCGAACCTCCTTTGTTACAAAGTAGATGTGTGCAACTTGGTTACTACTAGGGAGTGAAAAAAGTGAGAAATTTGGCTACCAAGGTTCTCCATACTAGGGGTTGGGAATCCCAATAATGCAACATTGACACCCAAAAGAAAACACAAGTCTCAGGGTAATAGAGTTATAGTGCTTCCACATTGGGGTTCAAGAGAATGCAAGTATGGGAGATTTCAAGGGCTCTTGAGTGCTTGGAAATGCCCAAGTGTGGAATTTTCAAAAATTATGGAAACAATGCCAATAGTATCAAGTTTTCAAAAGTGTGGAACCAATGCCAAAGGTATGTAATTGCAAAAGTGTGAAACTTGTAAATGGTGTTTAGGTTTTGTGCCATGAATGTTGCTACAAAATGGCTGTAATTTGGCTACACAATTGCTATAAATTTTTACCTTGTACAAGTGAGATGGGTGCTCAAAGTTAGGGGTTATAATATATAGCAAGTGCTAAACCCCCATGGTCATTCCATTTATAAATAGTAATGGGGGTACATCTTCTATGTTGGAGATGAACCTTCCACACTGAGCCTTCTATCATGCTTGTTGAAGTGGCTAATCAACGTTGGAGTGCATGGAGTGATGAAATTTAGCCTTTGTGGCTTTCATGCTAAGGGCATGTAGTTTTTACACTAGGGGTGGAGCCTTCATGTTGGGGGAAAACTTCCATGTTGAG
>MNCI01020108.1:88291-118806 GCA_015680685.1 Gnetum montanum | reverse complement strand
GGGTGGGGGGGGTTTGGAGTGGGGGGGAGAGGGGAATGGAGCTGGGGGAAGGTTTCCAACTGAGGGGGAAACCCCCATCCCTCAATGTTGGGGGTAGGTGAGATTTACCCCTTGTAGATGTTTCTAGCATAGAAAAGTGTATACTTGCTATAAAACTAATTAAATTGCCATTTTTGGCTTTCCAAAAGGCATTTTGACTCCCCACCTAGCCTAAATATAGACACTAGGTGACTTTTTTCACTTGGGAAACAAGACTTTGACAACTTATGAGGCATTTTTCATTTCCAAAAGTATGTAATATGTTAGATTGCCCCTCATGGATTACAATCTTCACATTTTACAATGAAAATTTTCCTCGAGTTTCATGGGGTGAAAGCTACATGATGAAAATTGGCCATAACATGCAAATTTTTATGGTGTTTCAGAGTGCATATACCCTAAATTCTTGCAAGTGGGCCACAATAGGACAACATCTCTTCCTCTAAACTAGAGTTAGTGTACCCTTCAACGGTAGAAACTTTTCCTTTGTGCTTATAACCTTCTCATCCATTATCTCTTTTCTTCTTTCTTTTCTTGCCCATATTAAATGCTTGTTTAGCCTTTTCTTTCACAATCTTTAGGACCGTAGCAAACTTCTCATCCATTGAATCGTAGACATTCTCTACCTTAGTTGATATATCATTGATTGATTTTTAAATAGGTAGAGCCTATGTTTGGATGATGTCTTCCAAGGTTTTGTCCTCTTTCTTATCACATAGCTACACATCTTTCTTTCTAATTAATGGGTCTTTGTTATATTGTTTAGCTAACTCTCTCTTCTTGAGTTCTCCTTCCTCCTTTGTAACTTGTTCAATTAGTCTTTGGATGTGATGGACTGTTAGTTTTGATAATCTACCTTAGGCATAAACTCCAAGAGTTTCTCTGGATTTTCTCTGCAATCCATCTACAATGTGTCTGGGCTATTCCCTTAGTGAAAATCCATGGCTTAGACATCTGTGCAACAATGAATAGTATTTTTCCATTATTGCATCGAGGGTCTCATAAGTTCCTTGCATCCATCCTTAGATCTATTTTTTTTTAAGTTGGACACTTGTGAATAAGTTTGGTATTTATCATTAAAGAGTTCAAGCATGGTACTCTAATGTTTAAATTATCTAGGTTCTAGTGACCTTTATTAGCTTTCTACCTCCTTTACAAGTATTTTGGGAAACAACTTTAACTTTTGCTAGTTACTTTTAATATTTTGTAGGGCACAAGCATTGTGAAAAGCTTGAAGATGATCTTCAAATCTTAGCATGTTTTTCATGTTGAGCCATTTAATTTGGCTATCCATCACATGCCTATTTGAGGTGTGAACTACTTCATGGATGTTGATCATATTATGAGTTGCCATCAGGGGTTCATCATCTCAATTGGGTTTGTACACTATTTTAGTAGTACCCCCTTCTATGCTCATCCCTTTCATAATTTGTATGATCCCTTCATCTATGCTATTCATACTCTTTATCTTCCAAATTAGAGCATCCTACATAATGATCATGATGGTCATGGTGATCATGAGTTCTTCTTTCTTCCTTGTCATGGGTCCTATACTTTTGCCTTCTTTTGTTAAATTTTTCTAATGATCATGAAGATGCAAGTGAGGTAGTAGGAGAACGATGTCAACTTGTCCTCCTATGATGATCCTAATGTTCTTCTCTGTAGAATCTAGCAAGAACTCTTAGCCTTGAGTCCCACCTATGCCTTGAGTCTTTCACCTCCTGTTGAAACATCTCTACTAATTTGGAGTGCGAATAGCTTTTGATAGGTTCATCTAATCAAATGATAGACATTTGGGATTGGAACTCATGATTATGGTGGAGTTGTTTAGCAATGAATGCATCTCCCTCAAGCTCCTCCAAGACAATAGTATAATTAACTATATTTTCTTTGTCTTGTTCATGTCTTGCCTCCATGACATGGTCCTTTCTTAACTGCTCATCAGTAGGTTCATACGGTTAGGTCATGTATTTGATTTCATGATACCCTTCCATTGCTTCACTTTGTTTCATCCCATTGAGAGTAATTCGGAGCATAAGGGGTGCTGAATGTCTTGGCGATAGAACAACATTCCCTTAAAAAAAATCTCTTCACCTTAATTAGCCATCTTAATGAAAGATGAATGTGAAATTGGGATAGTAAGGATCATGGTGAGCATATGAGATCCTTATCTACATTGGCATGCTTTAGTCTTCTTCTTCTTCAATTTTGTCATTGCTTCTTTATAGTTCCTTGGAAAGTGGTGTTGCATTTTTGTTTGAAGTCATATTTTATTTTTAGATGTTTATTTAATTATGCTTTTCTTAGAATTATGAAGTTTAACTGGGTATTCCAAGTACAATGAACTTTGTGAAATTAATTACTAAGCATACATTGACTTGTCCCCAGTAATGGTGCCAATGATGAGCAGTGGATTAATCCAACATCCAACCATACGAGATACAAGTGTTCATGCATAGTTGGTTGAATTCTGTGAAGAAGGTAATGTGATTATACTAGTAATTGGTTAAAGTTTAGGATCATTGTCTTCCCACATGGAGCTAGTATAATCTAGGTGTATGGTTTATCTCTTAGTAAGATGTATGATATATTGATGTTGGTAGGCCATAACTCCTAGATATGATGGTAAAGTGTGAAAATGAGTCTAAGTTTAAGGAAAATGGTAAAATAATCTATTCTAGCCTAGAGTGATGAGCATCGATTTTTATCTTGCCATACATGTCTTGGGCTCATGTAATCATCACTGGGATTATCAAGTGATTTTACTACTAAGAAAATCAAGTGAAATCACTAATGGGTTACCAAAAGATTACACATAATGCTCAAAACTAGCTGTACTCATTCTGCTTTACTAATGAACAAGAAAATAAAGTACTTAGAAATGTAACTGATTTACTAAGAAAATGGTAAGAATTATGCTAAGTAAAAAAATAAAGCTAAGTGGATTCTATAATGATGGAAAGTAATTTCAAACTTTATTTCCATCATGAACTATGCCCAAGTATAGTTCACTCCAATAAATACTCTAGACAACTTCTCAACATCACACTATGGGCATTCACTCTCTATTACTAAATCTACAAAAACAAATTGCAAGAGTCTACCTAAGGATTGAATGAAAAGTTATTCAACCATGCACCTAAGTGTCTTATTTATAGGCTAGAATATGTGGAGTGATATTGGATATCTGACATCATAGTTTGTGCCCCAATATCAAGGATCTAATATTGTTGCTTCAATATCAAATGATTGATATTGTAGTTGGTAAAAACTGTGATTTATCAGAGATGGAAAAAGTCCTAGAACAAGGAGGGCCTCAAGGCCTAGGACCCCATCTAAACTTAGAAAAGATAGATCAAGGGACCATGGGGGAAGATATAGGAGCCATGACAATTCTCCTAGTTCCTCATCTTCCTCTTCCTCCTCAACGTCTAACTCTAATGAAGATGAACATAGGTATAGAGATAGATCTCTACTATGGGTTCAAGATAAAGATAGAAATTAAACCCAAGGGAACAATTAAAGACATCAAAATGAGCATATAAAAGATCATCATAATTAGAAAAATAGAAATATAGTTTATTAACATGACATGTCTAGTACAGATGAACCCTTGTTGGCTACTAGGGACTTAACATAAATTTGGGAGGTAATTCAAATATTCCAAAGGCATCAAAGAGATAATTGCATCAAATGGCTTGATATGGAAAATATTCCTAAATTTAGGAGAGGCTATAATTCTAATCCACAACATCATTTACAAGCCTTCCATGATGCTTACTGATAAATAATGTTTTTCATAGGCTAAGATATTAGGTATCCAATATTGGGAATTCAGTATCTTAGCCTTGATATTGTAACATGTGCTATGAGATTGAATATTTGATGTCACGGGATGCATGTCTACCTATAAATACAACACTTGGATGCACGATTCATCAATATTTTCCATTAGTAGTTTAATTCTTTTGTCAATAGAGTAGTTGAAACCTTGTAGTTTTATTTCGTAGTCTTAGAGAATAGTTAGTGAGTGTCCATAATGTGGATTTGAGTTAGTTGTACGATGTCTTATTCGAGTGGTAATGTACCTAGATAGATTTCATGAATGAAAATAAGATCAAGATTGATTCTTATTCATTGCAGCACTTTGACTTAGATTAGATTTAATTTCCATGCAATTTTACTTTACATGTACTTAGTTAATATTTATGTTTCATGTACTTAGTTAATGTCTACATTTCATGCAAGTTAATCAATTGGCAGAATGAGCGCAACTAGTTTTGAACATAAACATGTATTTACTTGGTAATCCTAGCATCGTTACTTCTTAGTTCACCTAGTAGCATAGCCCTTGGTAATCCCATTAGTGGATATGTGGGTTCAAGACATGTATGACAAGCTAGAAATAGACACTCATCACTTGTAGGCTAGTTTAGAATTTATCTTCCTATTTTTAATTAGATTAAATACTTAATTTCTCTATTATCATTAGGAGTAGAATAAGGCCAAAACAATATGAACAATCATATGCCTCACTTTGGACTAAACCATATATGACAAGGCTACCACTAGTCTAAGTGGGAAGATAATGAACTATGATCAAGGCATAATGATCTAGATGCGACAACTATTCCCATCCATAGAATTCAACTAGATCATGCGTGAACACTTGTAATTCATATGGTTGGATGTAGGAGGTATCTACCACTCATCAATGGTACCATTGCTAGGGATCTTGCTAGTTATCTAGATTTAGTATATTATAAATGATCATTGTAAAAGTATTAATGATTTATCTTTTAGAAAATATTAATATTTTATTTTAAGTCACACACATTAAAAACATGTCTTCTTCACATAGGATCAATAATGCATTGTATGATGAAAGCACTCATAGGAAAAATGGTAGGTTCTATACTAAAGAGAATTGGAGTGAACAACCTCAAGTAGGGGTTTTGTATGCTCATTTTGATCCTTACTGCATGTAAGGACTACATTCAATTGGTACAAATAATTCTATAGGAGATGGAGTAAGTCCTAGATCAAGGAGGGCCTCTAGGCCTAGGACATCCTCTAAACTTAGAAAAGATAAATCAAGGGACCATGGGGGAAGATATAGAAGCCATGATGATTCTCCTAGTTCCTCATCTTCCTCTTCCTCTTCAATCTCTAGTTTTGACAAAGATGAATATAGGTATATAGATAGAGCTTTACTATGGGATCAAGATAAAGATAGAAATTAAACTCAAAGGTAAAATCAAAGACATCAAAATTAGCATAGATAGGATCATCACAATCAGACAACTAGAAATATAGATTATCACCATGATGTGTCTAGTACAAATGAACCCTTGTTGGCTATTGGGGGCTTGACATAGATTAGGAAGATAGTTCAAATACCCCAAGGCATCAAAAGGATAGCTGCATCAAATAGCTTGATATGGACAACATTCCTAAATTTATGGGAGGCCATAATTCTAATCCACAACATCATTTATAATTCTTCCATGATGCTTGCACCTTGAAAAACATTGAACATAAGTGGAAAAAGCTTAAGATCTTCCCTAGGACACTAATAGACAAAGTTAAAAGTTGGTATAGATTGTGGGAACCAGATTCAATTCATCGATGGTTCACAATGTTGGCACTGTTCAATGAAACATACCAAACCTATGTGAGAGTGTCCAACTTGAGAAAAAAAATCCAAGGATGGAAGCAAGAAAATCATAAACCCTTGGATGTGGCCTTATATAGATACTATTCACTGCTACATAGATGTCAAGGCCATGATTTCTCTCAAAAAGAGCAACTTTTCCACATCATAGATGGGATTTGTAATGAAATAAGGGAGACCCTTGGGATATATACCCAAGGTCGGTTATCCAAATTGAAAGCCCATTAAAATTAAATGTTAATTGAGTGGATGGCAAAAGAATAAGGAGAGCTATGTAAACAAGAGAATGTAGAGGAATATAATTGGGACCCAACTCTTCAAAAGAAGAGGGTTTGTATCTATGATGAGGCAAAAGAAGCAACTCTCGATGAGGTGATTTCACAACAAAACTTGCCAATACAAAAGCTTATTGATGAGCTTAGAGCAAGGATAGATAAGATGTGGAGTTGATGAATGGCAGAGTTAACACTTACATGAAAACCATAGAGGAGAGAGTAACATAAAAAGAATCAGGTAATCAAAACAAGAAGAGGAAAAAGAATTAAGAAACATCTAGGAACACTTGTTAGCAAAAATGGTTGTAGTTGAGGAGGCTATAAACTCAACCATAGAAGAGGATGATGGATGTGACATCTACCTATATGACCATCCAAAGGGCTATTGCCTAGACATGTTACATCTACATGAGTATTGGGATTTTTCTTTGAATCCCAAGTGCACACAAAAGTAAATGCCTAGGAAATTACCTTACTCACAAGGTAATTATCAATAGTTCTACAACCAACCATACTATCCTAGTGGGACTTTCTATTAGCCTCAAAACTACTATAAACCATAGTCACAAAACCCATATTTGTGGGGGAGGCCATCATCAAACCAACACTACCCTTACTACTAGTCTGACCCATGCAGACATTATGTTGAACAACCTATTTCCCCAATTGGTTCTACTTTCTCTACCTTAAATCACTACTACAACTCTCCCAAATATCATCAACCCGTAGCATCTCTTGTGGGATCACCATCTCAAACCTCTTATCCTTTGTGACATCCTCAATATTCTTATAATTTCCTTCATCACATGTCGTTGCCAATAACACAAGAAGATTTGATGCCAAAAAATCAACAAAAAAATGCCCCTTGTGCTATGAACATAAATGAAAATGCTAAGGCTAGTAGATCTCCATCATAACCTAAGAAATGTTATTTCTTTAGGACAGTTCCCATGTGTGAGCACAAAACATGTAGACCTACTAGCACATCAAAACCTACACAAGGTAGTGCAACACCCTTTCTCTTTGGAACTATGTCTCTTGATCATACACAAAAGCCAACAACCATCACCACTCCAACACAAGACATAAAAGATAAACCTATCATTGTGGAGAGATATAGAAATCCATCCATCACTAATAGTAAAAGGTGTAGTTGTGGGTCATAAATTTAAAATATTAACACAACCCAAAATAAAGCTAAGGAACAAGTGTGTGAGCCAAAGCCAGCCTACATAGTAGGCACTAAACTAGAAGACACCTAGTGTCTTGAAAATGAGAACATAAAACTATTTCAAAGATACATGGAAATAATTGATCAACTTATTTGTTTTAGAATTAAGAAAATGGACCAACTAGAGGACTTAGACATAGATATCTTACAATTTGATTAAACACTAGAAGAGGATATTAAACACAGAGACCCAGGAACTAAAATAGAAAATTAAGATACCTTCAAGTTCAGGTGAAGATACATCTTTGAATGATCCAAACGAGACTATTACCAATGTTAGATGTGCTACCATGCAATTAATTAAATCAATAATGATGATAGATGGGAAATTGTTGGTGTATAAGCAAGGGATTATGCAGTCCATCTCCCAAATGTGCAACCATAAGATTGGTCATGGGGAAGATGCTCCATCATGGTTCAAGAACTAATAAGTGATCTTTAATTTTTTGTTTTATAATTTTTTAAACATTTTCCCATTTCTTTCATCATTTCTAATTCTTAACATGTTTTTCATTTCTTGATATTTTTCTTTTCTTTTTCTTATAATTTTTTTTCTTGAGTCATTTTCTTCATGTTTTTGTTAATAAAATTGCTAAGTCATGATGCAAAAGTCAATGCTATATGTTGGATTTTTGTTCTATGCTATCAAGATGATTGGATAAGTAATTGTGTAAAGTAGTGAGACCACCTCATCCATCCCTCCAGCTCTCTGAATAAAAGGTCTTTCTCATGAAAGTAATTTGGTTCTTCTCTCATGAAACTAAAATCAATCACTGATCATTATACCTTGAAGAAAGAGAAAACGAATAAGTGGAAATGGCAAACGATGTGATCTCAAGGGGATGTGTTGAGTTCTCTTCTTCACTTCCTTTGTGTGGCCTATGACTCCTCATGGAATGTATCATCACTCTTTTGTCAACCAATAACAGAAAGCTAAAAGTCTTTGCATGGTGTGGTTCCCATTCAAAATCATAAAAATATAAAATCCAAAATAATAATAATAATAATTAGAATTCAAAACACACCCCTTAGAAACAATAATGAGCTACAAGCACTAGTTATGGGGCTAGAAAAACATGTTACCCATGCCTAAAGGCTCCCCTCTAACTAAGATCCTTCCTTTCTTCTTATCTTTTCTTCATTTTTTTAGAGTGATGATTGTTCTTTGTGGTGGTTGTGGACTCATGATGGTTAGCAGAAAGGAGCACATCAATGTGGAGTCTTTGTTAATGGTCTGGACTTAGTTTGAACTTGGACGGATAGGTATGATGATCATTTTAATCACATTTGATACAAGAACCTATTGCGGACATGATAAAGCACCTTACATCTTGATCTCTGCAATCCCTTCTCATCCCATTCATTTACCTCACTATTGCATATGATTATGAGCCTTTTGGTTTTGTGTTGTATAGTGCAACATCCCAACCATAGTAGTTGTATGTTTTTTGGAACAAAGACATGATCTACATTTAACTTCTAAGGTGCCTACGAACATTTCTAGAAGTGGTTATGTAAGGACATTATGACAGGAGCTTGCTTTGGGGAAGACCCACTTGCATAGCTTTTTTTATCATTACTTTGAAATAACCTTTACATCTTCTAGAACATCAATGATGGTTTCTCTAAATTTATGCATGCTTTTGGGACTACTTATCATCAATTTTAATTAATTTTTCCTACTTTTCTATCTCAATAACCTTTAACTTCTAAAAAATTTCTTGGCCATATTTTGCATTGAACCTTTGGTTTTAATTGTTTGAAAACTTGTGTGCTTCTAGAGTTACACTTATTAGTTATGGAAGCTAGGGATGCTTGCCTGATTTGAAATTTTTCCAACATCCTATTTTAAAACATTGTGGTAACTAATAATAATTGATCAAAATAATGTTAACAACTTGATGATTTTAGTTATCTCATAGCCTTGGGCATAGTACACTATCATCACCTTATGCTTAAATGCAAACTAAGGGATCTAAAAAGAGTTAATTATCAAGGAATATTTACCAAAACTAATGTTGATCCTTTGGTAATTGTAGGAGGATATGCCCATGGATAAATAGTATCACATACAGGATAACAACTCAAACATCACATGATTGCTTGATCCATGGGACAATGAGAAGAAATTTTAGTTCATCCTTCAAGAAAATTATACATAACTAGAGAAGCATCAACATAACAATCAAGGTTGGAAGTCTACCATTGCTAGCGGCAACAAGAAGACTCATCTTCAGCAGCTTTTTGAAGACCTCTACAAATTTTGTAATCTTTAATGTCTATCTAGTCTTTTTTTCACTATGTCATTTTATCTTCATCCACTTAAATAAAATATTATAATGTGGCACTTAGAGTTAGTTAGTAGTTAGAGTTAGTTAATAATCCCATACCTTTCCAATATTTTGTGAAGTACTTATTCCCTCTTTTGTTCACTCGAGGAGAAGTTTTCATTCAGTCGTGGAGGTATGATAAATCATGTTTTTTGTAGGTTAAGATATCAAGTATCAAATATTTGATATCTAAGATTGGGAATCTAATATCTTAGCCTCAATATCGTAGCACATGCTATAACATCGGATATCCAATATCATGGGATGCATGTTTGCCTATAAATAGAACACTTGGGTGCATAATTCATCAATATTTTCCATGAGTAGTTTAATTCTTTTGTTAATAGAGTAGCCAAAACCTTGCAATTTATTCTGTAGTCTTCAAGAATAGTCAGTGAGTGCTTGTAGTATGGATTTGAGTTAGTTGTATGGTGTTTTATTCAAGTGGCAATGTACCTAAACACATTCCATGAACGACAATAACATCAAGCTTGATTCTTATTCATTGCAGCATTTTATATTATATTTGGAAGTAAAGATGAAATGTTATATTTCAAAGGATAGATTATTCTAATAAATGTTTACTCACCAGGTTGGAGAAGTTGTAGATCTTTTGCCTTATTCATTTCCAACTCACATCTCAAGCATCCAAGTTCAATCTGGATAGTCATCAGTTGGTTCATCTCTTATAGCCATGGGAAAGACCTGTGCATTCTAGTAACACTCATCATCAGTAATCTCTGCAAGGAAGCTTTCCCTTTCTATTGTGAGGAGTCACCATTGGAACTCTCTGTATCCTTAATTGAGAGCTCCTTGCCTTATCTAATTCTATGTCATTCTATCTTGTAATGAGTCAGTATGGGTGGACGTTTGGTAGTGCCCCAATTCGGGTTTCCTCCTTTAATACTCGTTTACTGATAAGGCTGTTCTCAAGTTTCATGCACAGTGCTCTTAGCTTCCCCTTCCCCTTAACCCTATGACTTATTCAGGTTACTGTAACTGATACACTGTTAATATCAATAGAAATTCTTTTTGGGGTCTAATAGCCGCCCTTATTCATTGCAGCACTTTGACTTAGATTAGATTTACTTTCCATTCAATTTTTCTTTACATGTACTTAGTTAATATTTACGTTTCATGTACTCAATTAATATCTACTTTTCATGCAAGTTAATCAATTAGTAGAATGAGCATGATGAATTTTGAGCATAAACACATATTTTCTTGGTAATCCTAGCAGTGGATATGTAGGTTCATGACATGTACGGTAAGCTAGGAATGGACACTCATCACCTGTAGGCTAGTTTAGACTTTATCTTCCTATTGCTAATTAGATTAAATAATTAATTTCTCTATTATCCTTAGAAGTAGCATAAGGCCATAACAACATCAACAATAATATGCCTCACTTTGGACTAAACCATACGTGACAAAGCTACCACAAGATCAAGTGGGAAGACAGTGAACTATGATCAAGGAATAATGATCCAGATGGCACAATTAGTCTCATCCCAAAAATTTGATTGGATCATATGTGAATGCTTGTGATTCGTATAGTTGGGTGTAGTAGGTACTTACTTCTCCTCACTTGTGCCTTGGAAAACATTGAATGCAAGTGGTAAAGCTTAAGATTTTTCCTAGAACACTAGTAGATGAAGCTGAAAGTTGGTATAGATCATTGGAACTTGATTCAATCTTTCAATGGGCCATAATGTTAGAACTCTTCAATGAAAAATACCAAACCTATACAAGATTATCCAACCTGAGAAAATAATCTAGGGGTGGAAGCAAGAAAATCATTAATCTTTGGATGTGGCCTTGGGTAGATACTATTCTCTACTGCATAGATGTCATGGTCATGATTTCTCTTAAAAAGAGAAAATTTTCCACATCATATATGGGCTTTGTAATCAAATGGGAGAGATCCTTGAGATTTATGCTCAATTTTGGTTTAAGAATTGAAAGCCCATAAGATACAAAGGCTAATTAATTAGGTGGAAAAAGAAGAAGGAGAGCTATGTAAATGAGAGAATGTAGAGAAATATAACTAGGAACCAACTCTTTAAAAGAAGAGGGTCCATATCTATGATGAGGAAAAAAAGGTAGCTCTTGATGAGTTGATTTCGCAACAAACATTTCTAATATAAAAGTCTATCAATGAGCTTGAAACAAGGCTAGATAAGATGTGGGAGTTGATAAATGAAAAAGTTACAACTTACATAAAAACTGTAGAGGAGAGGATAACACAAAAAGAATCAAGTGATGAGCAACAAGTAGTTCCTATGCCCAACCATACCAATCACTAGCATTCACTAAGTGATCTGGTCGAATTTTGTAAACTTTAGCTATCTAGGTACACTGGGTGTAGGGAGTGAATCTAATAGACGTGATCATTATCTTCTCAGTTTCACTTGTGAAGTGCAAGTGTGTATGGTTAAGTGTAATTGAGGCATATGATTTTTATCATTTTACATTGGTTGCTTAAATCACCTAAGTGCCAGAAAATAAAGTAATTAAATGTTTAAATAATCTAATAATTAACTAATATTTTAACTAATCCTAACATAAGCATCCATTTCCATTACCATACACATCCTGAACCATGTTATAACATTACTGGATTACCAAGCGTTAAGTGCTACTAGGATTACCAAATGTTAACGTATGCTCAAAATGGTCGTACTTATGTGTATTAATTGATCACTATTTAATTAATTAATTTGATGCATTAAACTAAATTTCTTAAATAATAAATGTATTAAGTAAACATTAAGCTAATTCCAAATGTTGTAAGGGTTTTGAAGAAAGCTCATCTTTATTTTCGGTCACACAAAGATGCTCAGGTACATTAGTATTGAAATAAAGATTTGTACACTTCTCACTCTTATTACGGGCACTTAGAAAATATTCTAATTATCAAATGAACAAGATGCAAGAGCTTTGTTAGGATACTAAATATGAAATGTCATAAATGTAGCTAGTGAGCATGTAGTTATAAGCAAAGATAGCCACTACATAGATGGAGTTATGTCAACACATCAAACCATGCATCGATAGGATCAGGTTGATAGCATCCTAACAACACAATCCAAAGAAGATGCTTCACCATACCCCCATGACTAAATGAAAACTCATGTTTGAGTGAACAAAAAGAGGAATAGGTTTCTTTAAAAAATTTTGGGAAGGTATGGGATTATTGACTAACTGCAGACACACAAATTAAAACAAACAAACATTAAGCACCCAAGTGTGCATATTTATAATCATTTCAAAAATTGATGATCATGACAATAAAATTAAACACCATGACAAAAATTGATAGCACAACTCTTCTGATGGCTTGAAGACAAGGAAGAAGATCAAACAGTCCTAGGCGATAGAGGTTTTTAAGGTTCCAAAGAATCTCCTCCTACCTTTGATGCACATGGTTGTTGTAGTTGAGGTTATGGTTGTGGATGCTTACCTGTAGCTACAACTTCTAGTAGAAGATAGAAAGCATCCAACAATGCTTTCATCTTTTCTTCCTTACTCTTGGGATCATACATGATCCATGCAACGTCACCAATGTGGGTTAGTATGGGAGCATCCCAAGGATACGGCATTGCAGGGAATAACTCCTTGACATTAACAAACTAGCCAATAAATTATTTGTGTTCAATGTCAATGCCCTGAGTGCATTCTGCAGTTCCTGGTAGTCATTCATTCTTTTAGCTAGATTCTCTACTATTGATCTTTGATTAGTAAACTTTACCTTAAGGACCTCGAGTTTAACATTTATTGTTTCAAGCTTTTGCTTGGCCTCTTTATGATGCTTAAACTCTACCTCATATAGAAGGTATGAGATGGCCACTTATTTCTCCAATTTTGACCTTAGCCTTCTAATGGTCATCATTGCTAGGTTTGAGTAATAGAGGTTGAAAAGCTCCATGTACACCATCATCTCCTTGATCTGTAGCTTCTTGAGGTGGATTTTAGTTTTTTTTTACTCATTCAATCCATCAAAGATGGACTGCAAAACATCACCTCCTTATTGAAGCTGTTGGAGGGCCTCATTCACCTTCGCCTTCATCAATTAGATGTGTTTCTCATTGATTTTGTTTTGCAAGACAACTTGGTCCCTGTAATAGTTCTTGATCCTTTCAAATTTAGGGGCCTCATTTTTCTAGGTGGAAATTTCAATGGAAAACTTCTAGCGAAGTGCACACAGCTCCTTCATCAAGAGATTTTGATTCTCGATAGCCAACCTTCTCAATTTAGTATTTACCCTATAAAGCTACTCATACTACTATTGGATGAATTCAACCATTTTCTCTTTTTGCATCTCAAAATTTGGTAGGTAATGGCTCTCCTATGTTAGCATGATATTCTCTTGGAGAACCTTTGATAATTCCTTTTGAATGTTGTATGCAGTGGCATCTACAAGGGCTTGATTGAAGATTATTAAATCCTTTAAGTACTTAGCCTCTCTAAGTTTTTGTCGATGCTATTGTAAAGCTTCATCTCTTAAGACTACTTGACTGAGTACAATGGGATTAGCAAGATAGGCTTTAAGTTCTACAACTTTTGTAGCTAAGTGTTGAATCTCAGCTTTGGCAACTTCAAGTTGGGCATTAGAAATGAGGACCTTGCTACCACTTCTATCACTATTTCCTACCTTTGGTGCTACATCACTAGAAAAATTGCCTCATTGCCCTTCTCCAAGTGCACTGAAAGGGTAGCAACATTCCTAGAGATTTCTAGGAATTGTTGCTATTGAAAAAGGGACACAATTACCTCTCAGACATTGGGATTTGATCTAGTGAGCACTTGTATTATTTGAGAAAAATAATTGATGAAGAATCCTACATCTTGTTGATTGATCTTGCCAACTTGTTAAGATGACTTAATGCTAGCCTATAGACAAAGGGTTTAGCACCACTCAGTTCTGCCTACTACTACTATAGAAGTTACTCACAAAATTTGTACATGTGCTTAATGGTAGCACAAGACTCTAGTGTTGTTTGTTCATGAGTGGATGATGGTGGAAACTTCTCCTCTTCTATCACCTTGGTAGGCACTTTATCTTTCATCATTTTTTCCCAAAAGGTAGAAGGAGCATGTTTGATGGTATCATTGAAATAGTAGGCTATTTCTTCCCTTCTACATAATTTTTAGATGAGACATAGAAAGGGGAGTGCCTTCCTTCCATGTTCATTTTCCTTAAAATGCTTTTCCATCTAAAGATAGATCAGTTGAGGTAGGTTCATTAGAAATTTTTGCTTAAAGCGGTGCATGCATGGGCAGAGAAGCCTATCACCTTGTTGGGCCTCAGTGTTGAATTAAGGTGGTAGGCTACCATTTTGAACTATAAATACATGGTCTTTATGGATGCACCAAACTCCTTATGGTCAGTACCATAGCATCATTGGACCCATGACTTTTTAACATCTAGGTTTGCCTATTTTAAAATCTCTACCAAGTTTGCCCTAGTTTCTAGTAACCTAAGGGCCTTAGAAATGGCCTTCAGTGAGTAGGACATAGAAATGTCCTTGATTTTCACCACGGCATTACCCTACCTATTATTCTAGAAGAGGTATGTTTCTTCCATGTACCACTCTCTGCTAAAAGTGAGCATGGGCCACATGGGAGAAGTCTAGAGTTGAGCTTTAACATCTTTTGGGGAAAAGTGTAAAAAAATTCAAAGTTTAGTTTAGGAAGAGCTATTTTTTAAATCTCCCTAGACCTAATTTACCTTAGATAGGCCTTTTTTAGAGTTACCTCAAGGTTTGGTCTTGGTCTAAATGTCTCATCACAATGGGATTACTTCTTTTTAGCTTCTAGAATCTAATAGATAAATTCCACTTTGGGGTCCTCTTGAAGAGGTCCTATTGCATGCATTTCGATTGCCTACTCTTGGGGTTGCTCTTGCTGGCCCCTTTTAGTTCTAGGTTGCTTGTCCCTTGGTTTGGGATGTTTCTCCTTCCTATGGGTGCTTTGGTTTAGGTGTAATCTATAATCACAACATGATCAAGGATTAGCTTTTAATGTGTAACTTAGAGCATTTAGGTACCTTGTCTGGTAGATTAGTTACACTTGGCAAAGTTGTGATAATGGTGGATTAATCATTTCAATATTATTTTATTTTATTGTGTCCCAAAGTTTATTGGGAAGGTTTAACTCTCATAAATTAATGATTTTAGTGTTATATTATTGGTTAAACCTTGTGGGAGTTATAAAATTTTTGAAAACTTTTTCATTAGAAATCCAAGGTTTGTAGCCCCCATGACACATAGCTCACCTTTGGTAACTACAAGAATAAATAATGAGGTTAATTGGACATGTAGTGTGAAAGTTATGGGCTCTAAAAGGTTCTAGGTTCTAAAAACTGCAAAAAATCCTCTTACATTTGATGCAAATGGCAAAAATTTTCAAAGTGTTACGCTGTATTTATAGGATTTTGTGGCTATGTCAATGGGATCTTGTAAATAGGGTCACATCGATGCAAGGGGTTGTGTCGATGGGATTCCACCAATGCGACCAAAAGACAAATTTTTTGTACTTTGAAAATTTGACCAAAATCAAAGAGTTTTTTCATAAGGTTGGACTCCATATAGATCCAAAAAGACCATCATCATGAAGAAATGATTGAAGAGGGCTAAATAATTCACAAAAAAGGAGTTTTCTTGGAAGAATGATTGGAGAAACTTAAAAAAGAATGCAAAACTAGACACAATTGATGTGGAGCATAGATGATTTGAATGCAAAAATGTCTAAGGATAAGGAACTTAACTAGCCCAACCAAAGAGTATGCAAGTTGATCCTCCCCATAGTAGGCTCATGCCCTTAATGCCTTTGCATGTCCTTAAACCAAGGAGTCCATGGGCCTCATAGGTGATTAATGGTTATGGATAGTTAAGGACTAAATCTTGTAAGAATCTACCTAAGAATTTTGAAACTTCAAACTAATACATTAAACAAACCATGAAGAATCAGCAGTGAGGTGAGTGATGGGAAGCATTGGTGGATGAGGTAGAGAGTGGAATGGATTCCTGTATCATAGTCACATGAAGTCCCTTTTGGATTTCATGGTTAACATGACCTAATAATATCCATCCTTAGTCTAAATCAAAACCAACCACTTTTAGTGACTTTGCATTGATACTCTAAGACCAGTCCATCTTCTCAAGGCACAAGAGCATTCTCACAAATCAATCACCATTCCTAAAAGAGAAGAAAAAAGAAGTAGGAAGTGAGATGGGCCTTAGATAGAGGGAACCTTTAGGCATGGGTAACATATCTTTCTAGTGACATAACTAGTGCTTGTGGCCCATTATTTTGTCTAAGGTGTGGAATATGATGACTAGATGTTCCATAATAGAATTAGATAGATCTCATCTATAAATCTATATTAAATAAGATGAGATCCTATTCATGTAATTCTTATCTAATTCTATGTTTAGTTCATCCTATATTAAGAAGATCTTTAAATAAGATGATAAGGATCATCCCCATGATTTCTGAGATTCATGCTTATCTCTTCAAATCTATTCCTGGGAGATCAAGGCCTATATAATTGTAACAACACATATTCATTGAAAATATAGAAGAGATATAGAAGAAAGAAAGTTTCATAGAAGTATGCTTGTTCTAATAAAGTTATTTATTTCCTTTTAAGGTTAGATCATAAATCCAGGGACCTTTATATTCTTCATTTGGTATTAGAGTAGTTTAGTTTAGATTCTTGACAATAGATCTTTTTGGAATGATCCAAAATCATTGAAATGTGTCTCTCCAAGTTCCTCTCTTCAATGGAGAGAATTATGAATATTGGGCATCAAGATGCAAACATTTTTGATCTCACAAGATCTATTGGATCTTGTTGAAAATGGATTCTAAGATGTTGATCAAGCAACATTTCAAGCCTTGAAGGAAAATGAAATAAATGAAGTTAAGGAGCTTTGTAAGAAAGACGCAAAAGCATTATTCATCATTCAATATAGGTTAGATCTAACAATCTTTCCCAAAATTGTCATGCAAAATTGCATGGGATGCACTAGAGATTGTATACAAGGGATCATTAAAAGTTCATGTTGTCAAGTTACAAGTATTGAGGAAAGTAAAATCTTTGCATATGCTAGATTCAGAGAATATTGATCAATACATTAGTCAATTTTAACAAGTTCAAAATGGACTTGAATCTTGTGGAGAAATGCTTGAGGAAAGGCATGCTATTGAAAATATCCTTCAAAGTGTAACTAGACGATATGATCCCATCATTGTGGCTATTATAGAAGTAAGAGATCTTAATAAGATGACCATGGTTGAGCTCATAGGAAGCCTAAGGACATATGAGCAAAGAATTGTTGATTGTGAGGATTCAACAAAAAATGCATTTCAAGTATAATCTCAGAGGACATCCAATCAAAATCAAAATCAACATTAAATATCCTCAAGTGGATTCTCATTCAGAGGATGGGGACATGATCACAACAAATTCAAAGGTCATGGTCATGGAAGATCAAATCAATCAAAAGAAGGTAAGCATTGTGATTTTTGTGGTAGCAACACCCACAATACTCTTGAATGTATGTCAAGGAAGAAGTATGAAAAGAAGAGCAAAGCAAAATTGTAGAATATGAAGATCAATAAAAAGGTGAGAAATTATTTTATATTGAAAAGGAGGAAGATCAACTCTTGATCTCTACAAAGGTACCAGATGTTGGCAACAACAATAATACTTGGTATGTTGATAGTGGGTGCTATAATCACATGACAAGGAATAAGAAATTGTTCTCAAGCTTGGAAAAATATGATGAAAAGATAACTATAGGTAATGTGAAGAAGTTAACCATTGTCAGGATTAGATCACTTACTTTCACAACAACTCAAGGTAACAAATATGTTATTTCCCATATCTAGTTTGTTCCAGATCTTTTAAAGAATTTATAAAATGTGGGGCAATTATGTTGCAATGGGTATTATGTTGAATTTGAAAAAGATGTTTGTAAAATTTGTAAGGCTGATGATGATAGAGGTATTGCCACTATCCCTATTAGCAAAAATCAAATGTACAAGTTGTAGATGCAAAAGGATGTTCATTGCCTCACTATCACTAAAGACACAACATGGTTATGGCATGCTTGGTTAGGACATGTCAACTTTGGCTCAATGGACTGCATGCAAAAAGGAGAAATTTTAAGAGGTATGCCAAAACTTTATTTGCTAGATAATCGTGATTGTGGCATATGTCAACTAGGAAAAATTACAAGGTTGTCGTTTCCTAGAAAAGAACATAGATCTTAAGAAAAATTAGATCTAGTTTATATGGATTTATGCAGTCTGATGCAAACATTGAGCCTAGGTAAAAATTGATATATGTTAATCATAGTGGATGAATTTTGAAGATTTTCTTGGGGATATTTTATGAAATTAAAAGATCAAACATTGGGATTTTTTAAGGAATTCAAGGTGGAAGTAGAAAATCAAAGTGGAAATACAATTAAGAAAATCTAAATAGATCACGATGGTGAGTTTTTATCAAATGAATTTGATAAATTTTGTAAGAAAAATGGAATTATTCATCAAACTACCATATCATTTACACCTCAACAAAATGACATTGCTGAACAAAATAGAATAGTGATTGAAATGACAAGATGTCTACTTCAAATGTTAGATTTAGAGAATAAGTTTTGGGTAGAAGCTTTTGCAACATCAATTTATCTCTTAAATAGGATGCCATCAAGATTAATTCAAAATAAAATACCATATGAATTATCGCATGATTATCCACCCAATATTTCTCATTTGAAAATTTTTGGTTCTTCTTGCTATGTGCAAATCCCTATACAAAATTGGAAAAAATTAGATGTGAAAGCTATGCCTTGTATTTTTCTTGGATATGCTCTAAAATAAAAAGCATATAAGTGTTATGATGTTGAAAATAAAAAGGTGATAAAGTCACATGATGTACATTTTAATGAATCTACAGTTAATTCATGTAAATAATGTGTAAGAGAAAGTACACTTGATGTGGGACTATAGCCAAATTATATACCATGTACAAGGCAACATATGATTTCTGATCAACATGAAGGAAAACACAAGTTTGATGTGGAACCTACAAAGGTCATTAAACAACACCAAAATAATATTCACTTTGTAGGAAACAACACATCTATTTTGTAGCCATAGCGTTTCAACTTCTATCATGGGAATTCACCCTTATTTGTAGTAGCCATGGAAGCAACATCATCACCATTCAACAATAGCATCCACACAAGGTAGCAACAACATCTGTTCTCACATGGTTGGGATAGAAACCTATCATCCAACATGCATAATGGATGATCTTTCTATCCAAAAAATACTAAACTATGGCAACATCTAGATTTCTAGAAGCAAATACCTTTGGTGGACTATTTTTTCCGTAGCAGCATAGGAGAAAACATGCCTACTATTGTCAACCTAGAATATCTACAGTTCAGCTACAAATCCTCACAAGAATCTACTGTGATAATAAACCCAAACCAACAACTAGATTTTTCTATTGATCATTTGCAACACTAGCATGACCATAAAGGTATTATTTTTTCTAATTTTTCTGTTGCATCATCAACGTTATCATCTCTTGCTACATTCTAGCACACCGAAGGCCAAATATACACACCTGCTCATTGGACACCCTTAATCAATTATTTTACAACTCATAATGTAGGGATCCTAGCTACCTAGACAAAATTTTCTACATTTTTGTCAATGCCAGAATTTGGATATAGATTATATAGTTGCTAACAATCTATTTTCTCATTTTATGGGATCAATCCCACCTAAAACTATTTCCAATGTAGCTCCACATTGGGATAAAAATCATAGTGTTTCATAGGTTAATACTATGCAGCAGCATCATTAGAACTCATTCCCTCTTACAAACCAATATTTTGCAATAGTGCTATCACAAATTATTCTCTTTGGGACACTTTCTACATCAACAATGCCCACTCTATGGCAGATTCCATCCACATCATGATTGACTATCTATCATACAACATCACAATTGTTGGATATGAATTTTAGTAAGTCCATGACCCAAAGTCCTTTTTAGGAAACCAATGCTCAGCCAACCTAGGATGTGGAACCTATTGAAGATGCTCTCTTCATCGCCATGGAGAATGAATTTTTTGCATTGCTTACAGCAATGGAGCAAGTGATGATGGTTTGTTGGAACCATCAATAATTGACAAAGTTGCACATGATACCTGTTGGATTATTGTCATAGTAAAATATTTGCAATAAATTCACAAAAAAAAACTTGGAACCTAGTTCCTCCTCCACCTAGTAAGCCAATAATTGGTTTAAAATGGATATTTAAAATTAAAAGAAATCAATATGGTGAAATTGAAAAATTCAAAGCTCGCCTAGTTGCCAAAAGATATCTCCAACAGTAAGGAAAAGACTTTGGTGATAACTTTGCTCTTTTTTCATGGATGGAATCCATGAGAATATTTCTTGCCATTTTTACACAAGCTAGTTATGTGGTTTATCAACTAGATGTCCCATTTGCATTTCTTAATGGTGTCTCTAATGAAGAAGTTTATGTAGAGCAACCACTAGGCTTCATTAACGAAGGAAAACGAAATCATGTTTACAAGCTCCATAAAACATTATACAGACTCAAGTAAGCTTCATATGCATGGTACACACGTATTCATGTATTTTTCATGTAAGAAGGCTTCACCAATATTCAGTCCCAAACAACTATATACATAAAGGTATTTGGAGATGATTTTATTTTTGTTTGTTTATATGTAGATGATTTAATCTATTTTTCATCTACAATTGCATTAGGAAATAATTTTCTTAATGCTATGAAGAATGAATCTGAAATGTTTGATCTGGGAAAGATGTCATATTTTTTGTGTTTTTAAGTTATCCGAAGAACAAAATCAATTTTCATATGCTAAATGAAATTTGTCCAATCCTTAATTGAGAAATTTGGCATGATTAATTATAATCTTTTAGATACACCACTATCCCTTGGTACAAAACTTACCAAGGATGACACATCCCATTCATCAATCCTTCACTATATCGATTCCTTGTTGGTAGTCTCATCTGTCTCCCTAACACTTGTCTAGACATCTAATTTGTTGTAAATTACCTCTCTTGGTTCATGCAAGATTTCCATGAATCACATTAGAGAGTTACGAAATGAGTTTTGCGATACCTAAAAACTACTACAAATTATGGGATCAAATTTCATCGACATAAAAATTTCAAGATATAGGGATACACTAATGTAGATTGGGAAGGTGACCTTGAAGATTGAAAGTTAACTTTTGGTTTTTGTTTGTTCTTTGATCTATCACTTATCTCCCTGGGAGAAAAGAAGTAATCTATAGTCATTCTCAATAGCAAAAGTAGAATACATAGCTGCATCAAATGCTACTACTTTAGACCATATGGATCCACTCCATTTTCACTAAAATGGGATATACACTTGAATCTTCCATTTTCTTATACTATGATAGCACAAGTGCTATTGTGATGGCACACAATCCTATTCATCATGGGCATTCCAAACACATAGATATCAAGCATCATCATCTTAGAAGCTTAATCTAAGACAACATACTCAACACGGAACATTATGTGACTAAAGCACAAATGATAATTATTTTTACCAAGATTCTGAGTCATGAGAAGTTTGAATCTTTTAAATAATTCCTTGGAGTGGAACCTCTTACCATCATTGGAGGGTTTGTGGAATATGATAACTAAATGTTTTACAATAGAATTAGATAGATCTCATCTATAAATCTATATTAAATAAGATGAGATCATATTCATGTAATTCTTATCCAATTCCATGTTTAGTTCATCCTATATTAACAAGATCTTTAAATAAGATGATAAGGATCATCCCCATGATTTCTAAGATTCATGCTTATCTCTCCAAATCTATTCTTGGGAGATCAAGGCCTATACAATTGTAACAACACATATTCATTGAAAATATAGAAGAGATATAGAAGAAAGAAAGTTTTATAAAAGTATGCTTGTTCTAACAATGTTCTTTATTTTCTTTAAGCTTAGATCATAGATCTAGGGCCCTTTAGATTCTTCATAAGGTGTGTGCTTTGAATTTTCATTATTTTTTTTATGTTTTATATTTTTATTTGTTTTTGATGGGAACCGCACCATGTAAAGACTTTTAGCTTCTTGTTATTGGTCGATAGTAGAATGGTGAGAAATCCATAAGAACACTCATGCACCCAAGAGGGTAGGAAAGTATAGAGAGCATCAAATCCTCTTGAAATCACACCCTTGTCTTTCCCATTTAATCCTTCCCAATTTTGGAAAGTACCAAGGTCACAAGTTCATTATAAGCTTTTTTTAAGAAGGGACCTCATACTTCCAAAACAAGGGAACATCATAGAGTTTTGTGGATGGGTGGATGACATGGACTCACTACCTATTATCATAAAAAAGAAGCCATGTCTTAGTTATTAATACCAAAATTCAAAGATAAAATCCAAACATTAACAATCAAATAACATTATAATACAAACCACCATTAATCAATAGCTATAGTTGCATTTAGTCCTATTAGCATTAAAGAAAAACAAAACAAAACATTAGGAAAACATTAGAAAAACCCAAACTAAAAAAAGTAAAATATAGAAGAATTTGTAAAATATTAAAGAAAGAGAAAAATCTACTAAAAGAGGATGTAAAACAAAAGAGCGTAAAAATTGAGGAGGCACTTTAATGGATCAACATGGATGGCCATCTCCCCCATGACTAAGTTGGAAGGAGGAGATTTAAAAAATTTAGCGTGTGTGTCCATCCATTGAGGATTTTTCGTTACTGGCTCACTTAGGCTCATGGAAAGGTTTGATTTGTTGCATATTGACTAGTAGTTTCTTGTTTGGACTTTCAAGTTTGTATATTATCATGGCCCCATAAGGAAAGGTATCATGGATAACATAAGGCACCTCCTACAATGTTTGGAACTTGGTTCATTATGGTACATGTGTGGAATTCTAGTAGAGGACCCTATTTTCCAATTGAAATTTGAATTTTCTTATTCTAAGGTCATGTATTTGCTTGTTGAATGTCTTGTGCACTTTGTTGGATGATAGGGCTACCAATCAGTTCTTTTCTAGCAAGTCAATATTTCTTTTTGTGTTATACTTAGGTTAAGGTCAAGGTCATAAATCGTTGATAGTGTACAAAGCTTAGTTTGAATTAGAAGAGTTGACAATTTTTTGTACACAAGGTCATAGGGAGAGTAGCCAATAGGAAGTTTCAAAGAGGAGTGGTAGGCCCAAAGGGCATCATGGAGTTTCATGCTCCAATCCCTCCTATATTTACTAATAGTTCTTATTAGTATCTTTGTGATTTCCCTATTTGTAACCTCTGCATGAGCATTGGCTTGGGGGTGGTAGGGTGTTAATTTATTTTCAACCCCAAGAGTTCTATGAGTTTTTGAAAGATAGTGCTTGTAAAATGAGTACCATTATCAGAAATAATTGCACATGGCACCCCAAACCTATTTACAACATATTGTTGTACAAACCAAGTAGCCATAGAAAATGTGCAATTAGTGACAGCTGTAGCTTCCATCCATTTTGTACAATAGTTAATAGCAATTATGATGTACAACTTTTCATTTGACATGGATGTGATGGGATCCATGAAGTTAATGCTCTAGATGTTGAAGGACTCCAATGGTTGGATCTACTACTAAGGTCCCTTCATATGAGTAGTCATCCCACCATCATATTAACAAAATTCACAAGACTAAACAAATTAGTGAGCATCCTTGAAAAGTATTGGCCAATAATACCTTTCCATAAGGATCTTAATGGGTGTGTGTCTCCTAGCATAGTGGCCCCCACAAGGACCCTTATGAGCATCTTAGAGAATGCATAGTTAATCAACATCAGGAACACACCAACAAACTAGGCCATCGGTGCACAGCTTGTAAAGGTGTTTGTTGATCTCCATGAAGCATTTTTCTTCGTGAAGAAACTATTGTTTCTTCTTGTGGTCCCGCTTTTATGGTATCTCTTGGATAAGAAGATAGGTAAGAATGTGATCATACCAATTAAGTTTAGTGGGCATTTATTCAGTTATAGCCTTTCCAAAGAGAAGTTCATTAGAAAACTAATCCCATAATGGGCTCTCCTCTTTGTTATTCCATCATAACCAAGACAACTAATTAGCAACTACATTCTCAGTTCCCTTTCAATCTACCATTGTAAGATTGAATTCCTTATATCACAAGCCATCACATAATATGGGTCTCACTGTTGGTTTATTCATGAGGAATTAAATTACACTATGATCTATGTGCATGAACACCTTGTACCCAAGCACATAGTGCTTGAATTTTTCCAAGGCAAACACCATCACCATCAATTCCTTTTTTATTGTGGTATAATTGAGCTATGTACCCACAATGTTTTTTCTTGCACAATGAATATAATTAGGATGTTTCTAATCATCGAACTACATGAGCATAACTTCCAAGGCATAATTTAATACATACATCATAATGTGAAAAGGTCTAAACTAGTCAGGTGTTCATAGAATTGTAGTTTTCATGAGCTTCTTCTTGAGATGCTATAATGCATGCTCGCATTCCTTGGTGATGAGTAGTAAGGTATCCCTACATCCAACCATACAAATCACAATTGTTCATGTGTGATTTGATTGAATTCTGTGGATGGAACTAGTTGTGGTATCTAGATCGTTATGCTTTGATCATAGTTCGTTGTCTTACCAGTTGGACTAGTGGTAGCTTTGTCACGTATGGTTTAGTCCAAAGTGAAGCATATGATGTTATCTCTAATTCTATGCTACTCCTAATGATGATAAAAATGTAAATTGATTAAGATAATGAACATTAGAAAATAAGATCTAAACTAGTCTAGCTAGCCTGACACAAGTACCTATTCCACTTTCCTGGACACATCCTAAACACATATAGTGTTGTTGGGCTGCCAAATGTTAAGCATTATTGGATTACCAAACACTATATGTATGCTCAAAGTGGTCATTCTTGTGTTCATTAACAACTGAAAAGTAATTACTTAATTCAAATACATTAAAGTAAAGTGCATGAAACTAAAGTGCATGAAAGTAAAGTGCATTGAAGAAAACATTAATCTATTCTCAGTGCTGCAAAGATTATCAAAAGAGTTCATTTTTATTTCCATCACATTGTTGCACTCAGGTACATCAGTGTTTGAACAAAGAACCCCACACACTTAGAATTCTTTTATAGGCACTCAGGAAATATTCTAACTCTATAGAGAATAAATTGCAAGAGCTTCACTACTTTGATTGAAAACTATCAAAAACTCATGCCAAATCAGGAACATAGGCACTATATTTATAAGCCAACTTATACCCCCTGACGTTAGATACCTAATGTCGCATCAGATACCCAACGTTGAGGCTCTGACATCAAATACCTGACATTGGAGCAAACAAAGAAATGTGCTTCATCATATCCCCACAACTGAATAAAAACTCATCCTCAAGTGATGAAGAGGAGAAACAAGTTCCTTAAAAAATATTGGGAAGGTATGGGATTATTGATTGACATACAAATTTACTCAAATGGAATAGATAGACTTTGAGTGCCCAAGTATATAGAGTTACAATCTTTACAAAATTGGATGTTTATGATAAGAGAAGTGAACACCATGGATAAAACCAACATCCAATGCCTCTTGGCAATTGAAGAGTGAGAGAGAAGATCCATCAATCATGAATGATCCTCATCATGTGGTATTGTCACATCATCCTTGGTGAAGATAGTCCTACTTCCAGTCCATACTTCCCACTGCAATCACAGCAAAATCGTTAATTAGTATGCAATGTGTAACACATAGCTATTAAATTCCTTACCTTGTCAATGATTACACTCAGCTAGGTTGTTATTGTGATAAATTGATTCCTTTAGTAGTGTTATCAGGAAGGCTAACAGATAGGATAAAATAGATAAGTAGTCCATTAAATTTGAAAAATTTCAACATAAGGAAATATTTGAAGAGGGTGTAGGAATTCACAATAATAAAAAGAAAGGTTCACTAAAAATTGTTGTGAAGATGTATACAATTGGATGCTATTGATTAGGTAAATAAAAAAAATTAATTGTAAGAGTGTCTAAGGGTAAATAACGTAACAAACCCAATCAAAAGATATGCAAGTGGGTCCTCCCCAAAGCAGTCATAGGCCTTTTATGCCCTTGAATAACTTCAAACCAAAAGAGGAACCACACCATGCAAAGACACATGCATTTATTTTGTCTAAGGGGTGTGCTTTGAATTCCCATCATTTTTTATGATGAGAACCACACCATGAAAAGACTAATTCAACTTTATTTTATTGGTTGACATAAAATGGTAAGAAATCTATAAAAACACACATGCACCTAGGAAAATAGAAAGGCACAAAGAATACAAAATCCCCTTGAAGTCACATCCTATTCAAACCTTTGAATCCTTTTCAATTCTAAAAACTACCAAAGTCACAAATTTGTTAAAGTTTCATTAATGAAAAAGGGACTACATGTTTCTAGAACAAGAAAAACCATAGAGTTGGTGGATGGATGGATGTTGTGGACTCACTGCCTATTGCACGAAAAAGAACCATGTCCTAATCATCAATAACAAAATTCAAAGCTAGAATCTAGACACCAACAATCAAATAACAAAATAGTACATACCACCATCAAACAATGCATTACCACTGTACTTGACACTCATTAACAAAAAATTAGGAAATCACACCAAAATAAAATAAAAGAAAATATAAAAGAAAGCGTAAAATTTTCAAGAAATAGCAAATGTACTAATGATGGTGTAAAAAAAATTAGGAAAGATTAATAACATGAAAACAAGAAGTAAAATAAGAAGATGTAAAACAAAAAGGTGAAAAACACTTAAGAATCCCAAAGCTTAGAATGGGGGGTAACCCCCACAACTAAACATTTGGCCATGACAAGGATTAATAAATGGATAAATAGGATCCATGCATGTATGAAACATTGGTAACCATTCATGCCCTAGCCACTGGGTGTCTATTGTTCGTGTGATGGCTAGGTAGAAAAATTGTTGATCACACACTTCATTGTTACCTGTATGGTGGGTCAAGGTATGAGGTGCGTTAACATTATGGATGTCTAGCCCATGATCGTACCCTTGATCATGATATGATATTCATGGATTTATTTTTCTTCCCATATTGTTAAATTCATTGTTTGGATTTGGGATTGAAGTATTGATGGATGGTGGCCCTTGCGTATGATTAGAGAACGGTGGTTGAGATAAGGAAGGTGGTGCACCAAATTGGCCTTGTGCTAGCTCGGTGATATGGTGGGTCCATGCATGGTCTACCTTAGCTTACAACCTTTCCTCCAGAAGGGACGTTTCCTATGTGGCAGTTGAGACCCACTAGTGTCAGCATGTTTTTGCACATTTGCAACAAAAGTGACATTCATTTGTTGATATTGGGGTGCTGAACCTTCATGTGTTATTGGTAGTGGCATATAATGAGGTAGAATATGAGAATATCAAGGGTAGGATGGATGGTAAGAGGCATGAGGTGGTGATCCTTCAAGGGATGTCATGGGTTAATGGTACTTGAGAGAGTGATACTGGCAATTTGAAGTAGAGGATGTTGAACTAGTTGGAAAAATAAGGTGTTGAACGTAATATCTGTGTGATTTTAGTAGATAGGACAAATAGTACTAATTTGGTGGTGGCATTTGCCAAAATTTTGGTTGTTGCCACTATAGTTAATAACCATGTTAAGGTTGGTAATAAGTCCTCCTAGGATGGTACAATCAATTGTGGAACTATCTATAATTACCTTGTGGAAGAGGAAATCTCCCAAGCATGTGCTTTTGCACAAACTTCAGATTTAAGGCACCTACCCAATACTCTTGTAAATGCAAAAAGATTGGGCAATGGCCCTTTAGATGGTCATATATGTAGATTTCACATTTATTATCTTCATCTATGGTTTACAGCCTCACTTTCTTTAGCCATTTTTCTTGTTTGCCGAAAAGTGTTCCTAGTTGTTTCTTGGTTATGTATCCTTTGTTTAGTGTGATTACTTGACTTGTTTTGCATGATCCTCTCCTTGACTATCTCAATGCGAGTTGTGACATTTTCATATATCCATTTGGACATCCTATTAAAATTTACTTCAAGTTCATCAATAGACTTCTGTATTAGCAAGTGAAACACCACAAAAATCTTTGAGTTTAGCATCTGTCCGACAGGAAGCGGATCCCCATGACCCACAGATGATTTTGGCCACATTTGAAGTCACACAGAGCAAATTTTGAGAATCAAGCTATAGGTTTTTCACTAAGTGCTGTGCCAGCGTATACGCCCAGCATGTACGCCCAACGTCTACGCCAGGCGTCTATGCCCAGCGTATACGCCTCGCTCTCCGGCGCACACGCCCAGGCACGACAGATGCACACGCTCGACGACAGGATCTCCAATGGCAGCATGAAGATTACACTGAAGAGTAAGGATTGAAGCAAGTGGACGTCCTTCGGCGTATACGCCCAACACTCGCTAGCGTATACGCCTGACGCTCAGCATACGCTTCACATACGCTCAGTAGGTGCAACAGGAGCAAGAATTGAAGCAAGTCGACGTCCAGCATCCATCAGCGTATACGCCCCAACGTATTACGCCAGCATCCATTAGCGTATACGTCCCAGCATATTACACCAGCATCCATCAGCGTATACGCCCCAGCGTATTACGCCCAGCATCCATCTAGCGTACACGCCCGGCGTATTACGCCCAGCGTATACGCCGACCTGTTGTAACGTATACGCCCAGCGTATACCATGTTTCTAAATTGTAACGCCCGGTCTATACGCCACGTGTCTCCCCGTCCGATTTTCCCGGTAACCCTACCCCTATAATTAGCCCAGTTTTCCGCATTCACGAGGTCCGCAAAAATTTACGAGAGCAGACCCAGAGCAATTACGCTGCAGAAACCCCCTTTCTCTTATGCTTACGCTGGAAGTCCTATACGCTGAGCACAGTCCACGATCCGCCTGCCGTGTCAGCCGGCTGCATCCCTCCATCCACCGGGGCTTTACGTCCGCCTTGTGTCTCTACACAACTGCGTTAGATCGGTGCACAACATTTTAACTCTATAATCCACTGTTCATGCTTGTTGCAAGTTCTTTTATAGTTTTACGTCAATTTGGCCCACGCATCGTTCACGCCTGCTTACGTTTACGCTCCGTCTGTGTCTGTGTACGCCAACTGTTTACGCCGTTTGCATCTGTTTACGCCCTTTGTATTTGCTTACGCTGTTTACGCCTGTATACGCTTACGTTGGGCTGTCTCTGTTTATGCTGTTCATGCTCGGCGTTGTTTACGCCCCTCTACGCTTACGCTCTACGCCTATTTTGTCGTTTACGCCCTATGATACACAACCCAGCGTATAACACTTCAGTGGCGCTTAGGGAAGCCCTTGTTTGATCCGCGTGCGGACCATTCAAAGCACTTTGCCTTCGTCCACTCCAGCTCGCCCTCAAGCGGAGGCAGGGTCGACCGTGCTTGTCCGTTTTTCTTTCGGTGCCTGTAACGTTCCAGCCTCGCACCGACGATTTCGGTCGGCACAGTTTTTGGCGCTAGAAGGAGGACCCTTCGCTTAAATAGATTGCACATTCATCAGCGTCTATGCTCATCAGCGTCTTCGCTGCCCTGTTCAAACCTGACTCGGTGTTTACGCTGTTGATTCTTCAGCGTCTGCACACAAACCCTAGCGTATACGCTACACGCTTACGCCAGCGTTTACGCTGCAGAAAAACCCTAGCGTATACGCTACACGCTTACGCCAGCGTTTACGCTGCAGATAGACCCTAGTGTATATGCTACATGCTTACGCCAGCGTTTACGTCGGATACTTAGCCTGTAGATTCATCTACGCCA
>MNCI01020108.1:44517-73090 GCA_015680685.1 Gnetum montanum | reverse complement strand
TTTTTATCTTTTTATGGGTAATATCATCTATGAATAGAACACTCATGTGACTCATTGGTTGAGGTGTTGTTCTTTGCTATTAAGTCTCGAGTAACTAATTATTTGGACAGCAAGCCCATCACATCCACCCAACCATTCTATGAATAAGAGGTTCTACTTTGGATACGATGATATTCTTGTCATCATTAAAACTTAAAGTAATTTTGTGCTCATTATACCCAAAGCGAAGAAGGATGGACCAAGATGAAATGACCAGGGTGTGACATCAAGGAGCCTTGTGGATTCTCTTTGGTGACATCTGTAGGAGTCACCATGTAGCCTGGTTGTACTAAGATCCTTGTAGATCTAACAAAAAATGGGAGTAAGAGTAATAAAGTCACTCACTCAAGAAAACCAATGCTATTCTAGGGGTTCCCACTGGAAAGACATGCACCCATGCTTGAAGGTAGGCGACTTCTCTGGATTAAGCATTCAAAGAGAGAGAAAGAGAGAGAAAGTAAGAAGAGTGTGCCAAAGCGATCATAAAAAAAATCAAGATCAAAGTGTTGTAAAGCAATTCTGAATCACTCCTCCCTTGGACAAAATGCCAAGTGATCATATGCCTTGCTATCATGATACTCTTATGGTTTTCCATCATGGGATAAAACAATGTGATGTCACTGATCAGAGGAATGGACTTGGTCTTGAGTTTGGAGCAACAAGATAATGACACATTAATCATGCCCTACACTTAGGATTTATTGTGCCCTAGGTTAGCTACCTCATATCCTAATCTTTGCAATCCCTTCTACAATTCACCTCATATTGCTATTCATGTATTTGTGAATCATGTCTTATGTAGCATTGAATGCATACCTCATCATGGTAGTATTAACATGTGTGTGTTTTGTTGCATCAGTGTAGATTACATTTAACCCTTCTAGTGCCTATAGAAATTTTAAGGTATGGTTACGTAAGGGCATTATAGGTTGGAACCTGCTTTGGGGAGGACCTACTTGCGTAACTTTTGTAATTTGTACTGGTTGCACATCATCACATCATTTATACCCTTCGAGTATTACATTACCAATGTTATTCTTTCCCTTATCATCCTTCAGGTTTAATCGTTCCTATGTACCAAAACATATCCTTTTTCCTCATCCGACTTATGAATTTCATTGTTAGATCCTACTCCATTATACTTTTTGTATGTTTTGGTCTATTTAACAATACCCTCGACTTTTCACATTGATCTCAAATCCTTCATTTTTGGCCTTGAAATTTTAGAAATTCATCAATTTTTCTAAGTACCTATTTTAAATAGGTCGTGATATCGAGTACCCAATATTGGGTCTGATGCGATATCGGGGCCACGCTATCAGGTATGTGATATTACATCAATAAAAATTATATATATATACCCCCCGGTGCATGTCAACATTAGTCTCAACTATTCACGTGAGGGGAGTTTTTCAAATTTTCTTCCATGAATTACGACATGTGCACCTCTTGGTCAAACAACCATAACTCACTTGTTAGAGCTCTGATTCCCATTCTGCTTGAACCTACCTACACTTGGAGTGTTCAACTTAGTCGTGGGGGAAGGGTACACTTCAAACCATGCATAAATTTTTTGAAATTCATCATCACCTGAAGGATACTATAAAGGGTAATTGATTATAAAAATAATAAACATATTGCCAAAAATAATTTTATCTCCTCACCTACACTAGGAAATTAAATTTTAAAGCCACCTAATTGAATTGGGCCCAATATTTAAACTTTTAGGGGAAATTTTCATAAAATTTCCTAACTCTAAATCATACAGAATAAGAAACAAATTTATTTGAGGCAAGAAGTAAGGTATAAAGCAAATCTTGTAAGAAACCTTACTAATGATCAACCCCATGTGATTATAGATGGCCCCTAAACATGAGCAACAAGGAGGACCCTCTTAAGGTATGCCCAAATGACCAAGGAGAGGTAGAGACCAAGCATCTTTCGAGGAATGTGTAGAGCAGGAGGCACAATCATTCAACATCCATCAAGAGCCTTCTATTTCTGTGTAATCGAGACAAGTGGAAGGAGGAATGGCTGAAGTGCCTAAATAGGGACAACATCTCACATTGCCCCCCAAAATGCATGTCGGAAATCCACGAAAGGTCCACATCAGTAGCTATGATTGTGGAACTAAACTTTGGACCTTTCACAAAGTTTGCTCTTGAGGCTGTTAGGGACCAACTCAAAGGGTCTTCATGGCCCATCCCTTTTAAAAGTGGTGCCTGGTACTTAGGAGAAACATACCAATTTTGGCATAATAAAGAAGAAGGTATCATAATTGACATTTGTGGTGTGTCTATAGATTTTTCTGCCAAGGCCATTTTGAAAGTGTTGAACCTTTTGAATATAGGGCCAAATGTTGCTCACCTGTCCACTCACTCTAATGCTGATGTGCGAAGAATTTGGTTGGACAGGGCATATGGCAAAAAGGACAAGACATATGGGGAGTTGACACTAGAAGAAAGAATATATTTCAAAATTGGCACTTATCACATCTTCCCCACAAAAGGATTAAACAGAATCTCAACATATGTAGCAAGAGGAAGTGCAATATTGATGGGCAAGGTTAATGCTACCCTTCCCCACTGTATCTCATGGAGATCTTGAGGCAATTTGAAGAACATAAGATAGGGAAGTTCATGTTGCCCTTTCCTTGTCTCATCAGAAAGCTGTGTAGGCATGCTAAAATTCTAGGGTACATCAATGACATCCCCAGAAGAGCCCAAAATGCTTTGTTTGCTAAATTACTAAAGCCACCAGCCTAAAGAAAGAGTGCTGGTGAGACACTAGAGCCAGAATAAGAATAGACAGTGGGGTCCACTACAACTCAAACTATAGGGCCTAGCCAACTCCCAAGTATAAGGCCCAATCAATAGCAAGGAGTAGAGCCCAGCACGAGCTAGCGAGACTAACCGTCGCCACCACTGCAGGATTATCGACTGTCAATGAGCCATTTGAGGGCCATCGCTGAGATGGTCAGTTGGGGAATTCGTGATGATGCCAATCTCTTCCATGTCATCGATGACGTCGTACGACCCACAGTTTCTATAGATGGCACATGGGGCGAAGTGTCCATTCAAACAGGAGGATAAGAAATGAATTAGTCACAACAGATTTCAGGGAATGCTACATCCTTCTAGGTGCAACTGGAGACTAGTGAAGGGGCTATAGTAGTGGTCATGCAACACCAAGATGCAACGGAAGCTACAGAAGTGGTGACGGGCCACATCAAAGAGTCCTTCAATGTTCCTATTATGCCACTAGTATATTTCATAGGAACACGTGATGCTCAAGCCCTGGTCAATCCCTTGATGACTCTTTTGGAGCATGAGAATGTTCTTGATCAGTTGCTACAAATAGGATAAGTGATGATGTCCTTGTTTGAAATTTTGCAAGATGTCACACCAATGCAATCAGACCTCATCTCCACTAAAAGAAAGCTAGTCATGGTAGAGATTAGGGCTGAGCAAGTGGAGGCGAAGTTGGCAAGACTCCAAGAAAGGCTCGTTACCCTACAAGCTACATAGCAAGACCCATCTCAATTCATTCTAGTAGATTAGTTGTAAACTTTTAGGATAGATTAGCTTAATAAACTATTGGCGGATAATAAAAGAGTGGCGAAGGAGAAGAAGAAGGCTGATTGGGATGCTTCCAAGGCACAAGAAAAAACATACACACATGCCAAAACACTCAAGGCCTTGTAAGAAGAAAATAAATAGCTTGTTGTAAATAATGTTCGATTGACCACTATGGAGAAACAAAAAAATGTTCTTGAAGAAAATTTCCAACAGTTCTGAGAATAGTTGATTAGGGTCAACCAAGACATGAATTGCTTGGGCAGAGAGAATTGAACCCTCTTAATGGAGGAGGTACACAAAATCCATCAAAAGATGATCATTAAAATAAGTGCATGGCAAAATGAGTTCAACATAAAGATTTCAAAGAGCATTTCAAAGACCATGTGGGAATGTATAAGCAAGTCATCGAGAAAGAGGTCCATATGGCCAAGGCCCACATTAACACCTTCAACACTCAACACACTGATTGGCGGGCCATATTGGACACATATGCATTCATCCACTAGGCAAAGCTCAAAAGCCAAGACCTACAAATCCAATATCTTACAAAGTACATGGAATTGGCAAACCTATGATATGCCAACCTAGCCATGTTAACAGTAGGATGCCTGAGAATAGAGCTAGAGAAGTAGGTAGCTACCACCTACACCAAATATAAAATAGAATTTGCAAAACACAAGAAAGCATTACAAAGGCTAGAAGTTGCAAATCTTGAATTGGAGGTGGTTAAGGCTAGCTACCAAGGGTAGAAAGATGTCATAGCAGACTTGGCTCGATGGCTTGCAGATTACCAAGACTACAAGGATAAAGCCAGAGCCCACAAGGGGGAATGATGACTATTTGTAGCCTGGTATATCAAAGTAAATCAGATGTTTCTACAACTGTTGTGTCCATGGGAAGTGTCGACTCCATCAAAAATTGGAGCATTTGCATGGATGGCACAGGATCCCTAAACTAAAGAGGAAAAAATCTAGGCACTTATTTAGAGCCACCAAATCCCAAAACCTAGAGTGCAAGACAAGGAAAAGCAACCCATGGAGGAGTTACCGCCACCTGAAACCACATGAGTTCTAATAAAATTTTGCAATTTTGCAATTTTGTAATTTTGTGTTCATGTCCTAATTTTGTTCTATTCAATTCTCCACTACAGCATGAATAAATCCTAGTGAGTCAATAATCCCATACCTATCCACTATGTAATCAATGGGGCTTGTTCTCATTTTGTACGACTCAAGGATGATTTTTCATTTCGTCATGGGGGTATGATGAATTATGATTCATTAGGCTCTGATATCGGACCCATGATATCAGGTAAGCGATATCATGGCCTGGCTAGTGATATCAAATACATGATATCGTGACTCCTATGTGGGCCTATAAATACACATGTAGGTGCACGTAGTAAGGGAGCAGTTCAATTAGAAGTTAGTTTTTATTTTTAGTTCTTCTCAACCATTTCTCCCAGTGCATGCCCGCAGTGTGATGATTGTAATTGTATGGCACCTTTATTCGAGTGTGATGTACTTGGACACACACATGACCGAAAATAAAGGTCAAGATTACTTCATCATTATAGCATTTACTTAGTTTAATTATTTAATTTTTATTCATTACTTTCTTAATTAATAATTCTTTACCCTCAACTCCTATCCCTATTATTAAACATGGAATGAGTACAACTTAATTACAAGCATTTAAGTGTGACTACTTGATATCCTAGTAGCGTACCTATGATATACGCTTGCTAATCCTAGTAGTAGTCGTACACAAGGTCCAAGATGTGTATAGATAATTAAGGAATGGATGCTCATCGCACTTAGGCTAGTGTAGATTCTCTCCCCCCTATGTCCTATTAGCTTAACTCTCTCTCCCTTTTCCTCCTAGATTAATTAAAGTTATTTTTTTATTGCCTCTAGGAGTAGCACTAGTTTAGGACTGCATCATACACCTCACTCTAGACTAAACCATACGTGACAAAGAAAATACTAGTCTAGGTGGGAAGACAACAAATTGTGATCAATTTGTAACTATCTAGATACCATAACTAGCCTGTTCATGGAGTTCGATTGGATCATGCATGAATGCTTGTATTCGTATGGTTGAGTGTAGGGGTACCTCACTAGTTATCAGAAGTCCATCTATGATGTGGAAAAATTACCTCTCCTTAGAGAACCCATGGCTTGGCCATCTATTCAATATGGAATAATATCTATCTAAGGCCATGTCCAAGGGTTCATGTTATTCTTGCTTTCAATCTTGGATCTGTCTCCTCAGGTTAGACACTCTCGCATAGGTTTGGTATTTTTCGTTAAAAAGTTCCAACATTGTTGACCACGATTGGATTGCTCAACAATCTATACCACACTTTGGCTCTATCAATTAGTATCCTAGGAAAGAGCTTAAGCTTTTAGAATTTTTTTTCATTGTTATAATAGATACAGGCATCTTGGAAGGCTTGTAAATGATGTTGCAGATCTAAATCATAGCCTCTTGCAAATTTAGGAATATTATTCATATCAAGCTTAGGTAGGCAACTCTTTTTGTGATGCCTGCAGGATATCTTAATGGCCTTTGTGATATGCATTAGGATCTTAGTAGCTAGCAAGGGTTCATTGTCATCAAACAAGTTGTGAGGGAAATTTCTATTTCTATTCATTTGGTTGTGATGATGCCATCTATGTTCATGGTGACATCTTTGACTTTTCCAGTGGATTTGATTTTAGTTTTTAGTCCAACCCTTTAAGGGAGCGTTATCTCCATACCTATGTTCATCTTCATTAGAACTAGATGTTGAAGGGAAAGAAGAAGGTGAGGAACTAGAATAATTTCCATGGCTTCTATGGTGTTCCCTAGGGTCCCTTAATTTATTGTTTCTTGGTTTCGAGGAGTTCTTAGATCTTGAAGCCTCCCCTAGTTCATGAATTATGTCATCTCCCCCAAGATTGTTTGCTTTAAGTGATTGTAGTCTTTGAGTGTCATTAGGGTGGTCATGATCGTAAGAAATCTCTGCATAAAATTGGTCACTCCAATTTTCTTCATTATATATCTCATTAGTTCTTCAATGAATGCTTTTGCTATATAGTGCATTATCACTTCCATGTAAGAGAGACATTATTGTTGGTTTATGGTATGTGTGAGTTAATATTTCTAAAAGATATATCATTAATACCTTTATAATGATTATGTATAATATAACTAATCTAGATAATTAACATCATCCCTGGCAACAACACTAATGATGAGTGGCAAGGTACCCCTATGCACAACCATATGAATAACAAGTGTTCACGCACGATCCAGTTGAATTCTATGGATGGAACTAGTTGTGGTCTCTAGATTGTTATGTTTTGATCATAGCTCACTGTCTTCCCACTTGGACTAGTGGTAGCTTTGTCATGTATGGTTTAGTCCAAAGTGATGCATATGATGTTGTCTCTAATTCTACGTTACTCCTAATGACAATAAAAAGGTAAATTGATTAAGTTAATGACCAATGGAAAATCAAATCTAAACTAGCCTAGCTAGCCTAACACAAGTACCTGTTCCACTTTCTTGGACACATCATGAACACATATAGTGCTGTTGGGCTACAAAATGTTAAGCGTTGTTGGGTTACCAAACACTATATGTATGCTTGAAGTTGTCATGCTTGTGTTCATTAGCAACTAAAAAGTAATTACTTAATTCAAATGCATTAAAGTAAAGTACATTAAAGAAAAAATTAATCTATTCTCAGTGTTGCAAAGATTACCAAAAGAGTTTGTTTTTATTTTCATCACACTACTAGGCTTAGGTACATCAGTGTTTAAACAAAGAACCATATATACTTAGACTCCTTCTATGGGCACTCAAAAAATATTCTAACTCTGGAGAGAATAAACTACAAGAGCTTCACTACTCTAATTAAAAACTAGTAAAACCTCATGCCAAATCAAGAGCCTAGGTGCTATATTTATAGGCTAATGTATGCCCCCGATGTCAGAAACCTAACGTTGCATCTGGGCTACTCAACGTTGGAGTAGACAAAGAAATGTGCTTCATCACTTGGTCTATAGAAATGGAGCATCTTTCTTTGTTAGCTCCACCAATGGTTTAGTGATCTTAGAGAAATTCTTAATGAATCGCTAGTAGTACCTAGTGTGTCCATGGAATGACCTCATATCTTAAACTATTTTTGGATATTTGGTAATTCCTTGGATGACCCTTATTTTTTTAGAGTTCACCTCAATCCCTTTTTTAGAAATTCTATGTCCCAAAACTATGCCATCCTAGACCATTATGTGGCTTTTCTACTAGTTGAGCATAAGGTTTATCTCCACACACCTTTTTAGCACTTTCTCAAGATGGTCCAGGGCTTGCTTGAATGTAGCTCCATAGGTGGAGAAGTCATCCATGAAGACTTCCATCCTACTACCTATCTATTATTGAAAAATGCTTAGGACAAGGCATTGGAATGTAGTAAGGGCATTACACATGCCAAACAACATCTTTCTGTATGCAAAAGTCTCCCAAGAACTTGTGAATGTTGTTTTGGCCTGATCCTCTGGTGTAATCTAAATCTAGTTATAATCACTATAATCATCCAAAAATATATAGTAGTAATGCCCAAAAATGATGTCCAACACTTGGTTCAAAAATGGTAACAAAAAGTGATCTTTGTAAGTTGCCATGTTCAATAGCTTGAAATCAATGTAGACTCTCAATTTTCCATCCTTCTTTAGGACTATCACAAGTGGGATAACCCACTTGCTATCTGCAATGGAATTGATGAACCATACCTTGAGGAGTTGTTCAATCTCCTCTTTGATGATCTACTTCTATTTGGGATTTAATCGATGCTACAATTATACCTTTTTCTTGATGGAAGGATCTATGCAGATGTAGTGCTAGCATATCCTAGGATCAATTCTAATGATTTCAGGATATGACCATGCAAAGGATACTAGCCATTTATTGACCACCTCTAACAACTTCTTTTGCTACACAGAAGAAAGGTTAGCATTGATGATAAATGACTTTCAATTATTTAGAAAGACATATTCCATTCTAGCTGGTAAAGGTTTTAGCTCAAGGGGCTCCTATTTAAAGCTTTCAGGGTTCTCCAACTCTCCCTAGTTGGTTTCATTAGGTTCATCATTAGAGAGTTGGTGATGAACTTATTTCACTTTATCCATGCCTTCAATGTAGGTGCTTGTAAGGCTCTTAGTTGGTTTCATGGATATTATGGAGATACTATTAGGTTTAGCCATCAGCCACAAGGTACCCTCCTATTTTGTAGTTACTGCATATAGGAACCTTTGAATTTATGTCACATCGACACACTATCTGCATGCTATGATAGATGTGCTTTTCATAGTCCATAATTTTTGCACACAGTTGCACCCTGTGTCACTATACACAATGCATGGAATGCACTTCCTCTCAATCTTTTCAAACTCATTTTCCTTGGAAGTTTTAAACGAGAGGTTTTGGATTTCCAATTGTGCATCAATTATGCTCAACTAAGTCCTTCCCATAATGATTGGGAAGTTTCCCTTGTAGTCATCAACATGAATCACCAAGAAGTTAATAGGATAGGACCACCCAAAGAAGATGGTCACAATGTTCTCCACTAGTCCTAATGAAACAATGATGGATTGATCTACTAACTTAAGATGAATGTTTCTCTGCTTAAGTGGAAATAGATTCTAGGATTTATAAATTTCATGGAAAATCAAATTCACATCAGACTTGAGTCTAGAAGAGCCTTGCAAGCCTCATTCCCAATGATTTGCAAATAAATGAGGGGACTTCTAGGGTCAAATCGTTTCTTAGAAAGATGATTAGCCTTGATCCAATTCATGATTTCATGGATCAACATTATAGTATGGACTTTGGAAGGCATTTAGTTTGAAGGGACCTCAAATAAGGTTGTAGAGGATGAGGGAGAAGTAAGGTCATCAACCATAAGTGTATGTGAAGGCTTAGAAGGACTGTTGATTTAGAAGAAAGGTCTTTTTTGGGGTTTATGTTTTGAACCACTCTATTAAGGAGTCAGTTGTAAGTTAAAAACCCTAGTGGCATTTCTTTGCTACAGCTAGGTAGGAATTTCACCTTGCATGGATGGAGCTAGTGGTAGTTGAGTTGAGGGAAGAGGTATAGGTGTAGAAGGATGAAGAGGATAATATGGAAATGGAGATTCCCCTCTTAGAGATTAGGCTTTGTAGTATTTAGGATGGTAGTAGTGGTGTTGGAAGGAGGTGTGACTGGAAGAGTCACATAGAGAAATTGACTATTGAACATAGTACCAATAGGGATTTGGCTATTGGTAAGGATACTATTCCCTTAATGGTGGCATTCCCCATGACTGTGGGTGCTGCTACTACTAGTACTACTTATGAGGTTGGGGTGGAGCTCCACTTGGATATTAGGCTTGTTGTTGGGTGGAATTTCTTGTAGTTGCCTTGAGGATAAGGCAACCTTTTGGGTGCTTACCTTCTTGCCAATCTAGGATTTAGCACATACAACCTAGACTCCTACAAGTATGACATAATTGGATAACATCCCTTAGGATGTTTCTATTGGTATATGTTACACCCACCATCATCATCTATTTTAGATTCCATAACCTCTTCAATGGTAGTAGCTTTTCCCTTGCCCCTTTGATGGACATATTCAGCTTCCTTCATTCTCCTTTAGTCATGACTATTACCTTAGTTTTTGGACTCTTTAGCAATTCTAAGAGCTTTTTGGAATTTTTTGTTCAAATAATCCCACATTTTATCTATGTTGATCGATATGTCAAAAATATATTTTTGAATCAGCAAGGTTGTACATTACACCACTTCATCAAGTTGTGTCTTCTTCTCATCGTGACAGAACCAGACTTCCCTTTTTCAGATGGAAGGGTCTCAGTTATACTCCTTCATACTTTATTTTTTCTACAACTCACCTTCTTCTTTGGCCACCTACTCAATTAGCATTTGGATCTAATGGACTCTAAGTTCTGAAAGTCTCCCTTGGGCATAGACTCCAAGAGTTCTCATTATTTCTATTTGGAGCCCATCTATGATATGGTGGAGCTACTCCCTTTAAGAAAGGCCATGACCTGGCACTTGTGCAATAGAGAGTATTATTTTTACATGGATGCATCTAAGGATTCATGTATTCCTTGTCTCCACCCTTCAATTTGCTTCCTTAAATTGGACACTTGAGACTACATTTGATACTTATTGTTGAAGAGTTCAAGCATCATACTCCATCATCTAATTAATTTCAGTTTTAAGGACTGGTACCAGCTTTCAGCCTTCTTAATGAGTGTCCTTGGGAACAACTTTAGTTTTTTTTCATTTGTTCTCAATGTTTTACAAAGAATAGGTATCATGAAGTTGATTTTGTGGATCTGGGTTATATTCCCCTTCGAACTTGGGGATATTGTTCATATCCAACCTTTTAATTTTGCTATCTTTCACAATCCTTGTTGGAATTCTCATGGCCTTTGCAATATTCAACATATTTCTTTTTGTAAGTAAAGGCTCATCATAGTCATAACCCCTATGATGGTTATGATGCCTATGATGTCTTCTATTATCCCTTCTTTTGTGATAGTGGGCCTTTCTTGATTGCCCATGCCATTGGTCTTTACGAGTCTAATAGGCCCTACGATCATCTCTATCCTGTTGATCACCTCCATCATGGTCACATCCTTTATGACTTTGGTTGAAGCTAGAGGAGGAAGAAGATGACGATGTCGAAGGTGAAGAGGGAGAAGAGCTAGCACTAGCACAGTGCCTGCTACCCCCTCTTCTTTGGTCATGATCACAATCATTATGCTTGTCATCATTGTGATGCTTGTTGATGTTCCTACTTTGTCTCCCACCTTTAGAGCCCTAATGATCATGGAATCCATTCTTCCCTAAATCAGTATTGTTCATAGTGGATTGTAAGTTTTGGTTAAGGGTCCCCTCATCAAAGACAAGGGGAGGAGAGTCTATGAATTGAGAACTCCCAAAAAGGGATCCTCTCCTTCTTTTTGGCCTAGCAAGAACAAGGGGTTTATGAACTATTTCCCCTTTGGTGCTTTGTAACACATCTCCTATTGTCAATATTTCTTGCATTATGCCTTAATGGGATGGTAATTCCAATATTTGTGGTCCTTCACAACATATTTAACATTGAGCTCCTAGATGCCCAATCTCATGAAAGTTTGGACCAACATCACAGGAATTGATCGATCAAGTGGCAACACAATGTTGCCCTCCATTTTCCACCATCATAGCTACTCATCCTAATGCAAGATGAATGTGAAGTCTGGCACATACCCATTGAGATGAGTATATACCACTCTACATTGCTAGGGTACTGGCAGTTTTGACCCTTCACTCCTTTGTTAATTGAATGTATGCTCAAACAACGATAGAGATTTAGCCCTATGAGAATAAGACATTTTAGTTATGAATAAAAGTAATGTGCTTTTAGTATTATTATTATTTTTAATGATTGTGACTTTAAGGTTCATTACAACATCTTTAAATAATTTCACTAACTCTTAGATAGTGCACATAGTTAACTAGAGTCCCTGGCAATGATGCCGATGATGAGTAGCAAGCACTCCCTATGCCCAAGCATAAGAATCACTAGTGTTAACTAAGTGATCTAGTCAAATTCCATAGACTTTATCTCTCTAAGTACACTGTGTCTAGGAAGTGAATCTAATAAATGTGATCGTTGTCTTCTTGCTTTCACATGTGAAGTGTAAGTGTATGGTTAAGTGTAACTGAGACATATGATTTTTATCATTTTATATTTATTTCTTAAATCACCTAAGTGTCATAAAATAAAGTAATTAAATTTTTAACTAATATCCTAACTAATCCTAACATAAGCATCCATTCCCATTTACCGTACACATCTTGAACCATGATACAATGTTACTGGGTTACCAAGTGTTAATCACAATTGGAATTACCAAGCATTAAGCATAATTGGGATTACCAAACATTAACGTATGCTCAAAGTTTTCGTACTTATGTGTATTAATTGATTACTAGTTAATTAATAAATTTGATACATTGAAGTAAGTTTTTCAAATAATAAATGCATTAAGTAAACATTAAGCTAATTCCAAATGTTGCAAGGTTTGTAAAAAAAAAGCTCATCTTTATTATTGGTCACACTGAGGTACTCAGGTACATTAGTGTTTGAATAAACATTCGTACACTTCTCACTCCTACTATGGGCAATTAGAAAATATTCTAACTATCAAATGAAAAAAATGCAAGAGCTTCATTAGCATATTAACTATGAAATGTTGTAAATGCAGCTAGTGAGTGCATATTTATAGACAAAGATAGAACTATGTCGATAGGGTCAAGTCAATGCATCAAACCACACATTGATGTGATCGCATCAACAAGACTTTCTCGATGGGATCACATTGACAGCATCCCATCAACTCAACCCAAGGAAGATGCTTCATCAACAAGAAGAGAAAAAAGAACCAAGAAACCAATAGGAATACTTATTGGCAAAGAGGGAAAATGGCTATAGATGAAGAGGCTATGGACTTAACCATCGAAGATGATAATGGATGTGACATCTACCTATATGACCATCCAAAGGGCTATGACCTAGTCATGTTACATCTATAAGAGTATTGGGCTTTTTCTTTGAATCCCAAGTTCATACAAAAGAAAATGCCTAGGAAATTACCTTTTTCACAAGGTAATTATAGACATTTCTACAACCAACCATACTATCCTAGTGGGACTTCTTATCAAGCTCAAAAGTACTATCAACTGCAATGACAAAAGCCACAGTCATGGAAGAGGCCATCATTAAACCAGCACTACCCTTACTTCTAGCTAGATTCATATGAATATTATGTTTAACACCATGTTTTCCCAATTGGTTCTACTTTACCTCAAATCACTACTACCACTCTCTCGAATATCATCAACCCACAACGTCTTCTATGGGATCACCACCTCACACTTGTCATCCTCTATCACATCCTCAATATTCTCATACTTCCCTCCATCACATGTCACCACCAACAACATAGGTAGGCTCGACACCACAACATCAATGAAAGAATGCGACTTGTGTTGTGAACATTCTTGAAAATAATAATCCTAGTAGATCTCAACTGCAACCTCGAAAACATCCTTTCTTTAAGATGGTTTCTGCATACAAGTGAAAAACTCATAGACTTACTAGCACATCAAAACTAGTACAAAGCCAATCTAGTGCAACACCCTTCCCCTCTAGAACAATTCCTCCTAATCATACACAAAAGTAAATAACCATCACCACTCCAACATAGGATGTAAACAATGAACCTATCACTATGGAGAGACAAAAAACTCCATGCATCACCAATAATACTAAAGGGTGTAGTTGTGGACTACAAGTTCAAAATATTAACATAATCTCCATATTGACCCACCATAAAGTTAAGGACCAAGTGTGTGAGTAGAGCCAAGTCTACGTAGTAGCAACTAAACTAGAAGACAACCAGTGGCTTGGAAATAAGAGTGCAAAACCATTTGAAATATGCATGGAACCAACCAATCCACTTATTAGTTCTAGACTTAAGGAAATTGATCAAACAAAGAACTTAGATACAGACATCTTACGCTCTAACTATACACCAACAAGAGATATTAAACAAGAAGACTTGCGAATTAAGATAGAAAATCAAGAAGGAAGGAAACACATATGGACCCTCTAAAAAGGAAATACCTTAAAGTCTAGTTAATGTCTCCCCATCAAAACAAGATTACCATCAATGTTAGATGTTCTACCATGTGAATTATTAGATAAACAAAGATGATAAACGGAAAAACTATGGTGTATAGCCAAGGTGTGCAGTCCATTTCTTGAATGCTTGCCCATAAGATTAGTCATGGGCAAGATGCCCCATCCTAATGCAAGAACTAATAAGCATTTTTTTTGTTTTACAATTTTTTATCATTTTCCCATTTCTTTCATCATTTTCTGATTCTTAATATGTTTTTCCTTTCTTGATATTTTTATTTTTTTTTCTTTATAATTTTCTCTTTTCTTAAGTCATTTTATTTAAGATTTTGTTAATAATATTTCTAGTCATGATGTAGAAGTCAAAGCTATGTGTTGGGTCTATGTGTTATGCTATCAAGATGATTGGGTAAGTAATGTGTGAAGCAGTGAGACCACCTCATCCATCCCTCCAGTTCTCTAAATAGAAAGGTCTTTTTTCATAAAAGCAATTTGGTTCTTCTTTCATGAAACTAAAATCAATTAATGATCATTGTACCTTGAAGAAAGAGGAATAGACTAAGTGGGAATGGCAAAGGGTATGACCTCAAGGGGATTTGTTGGATTCCCTTCTTGACTTCCTTTGTGTAGTTTATGACTCCTCTAGAAATGTATCATTAATCCTTTTTTGACCAATAAATAGGAAGCTATGTCTTTGCATGGTGTGGTTTCCATTTTAAGAAAAATATAAAATTATAAAATTCAAAAACAAAAGGAAAACAAAACAAAATAACAAAAAAAAAGAGAAAAAATAATAATAATGGAAATTAAAAGCACACCCTTTAGAGATAATAATGGACTATAAGCTTTGGATATGGGGCTAAAAAGACATGTTACCCATGCCTAAAGGTGCCTTTCTAACTAACGCCCTTCCTTCCTTCTTCTCTTTTGGAGTGATGATTGTTCTTTGTGGTGGTTGTGGACTCATGATGGTAAGTAAGAAGGTACACATCAATGTGAGGTCACTGTTCATGGTATGAACTTGGTCTAAACTTGGACGGATAGGTATGTGGCTCATTTTAATCACATTTGACACAAGAACCTATTGTAAACATGATCAAGCATCTTACATCCCATTCTCTACAATCCATTTTCATCCCATTATTCATTTCACTACTGCATACAATTATGAGCCTTTTGGTTTTATGTAGTATGGTACACTATCCTAACCAAGGTAGTTGTATGTTGTTTGGAACAAAGGCATCGTCTACATTTAACTTCTAGAATGCCCATGGACATCTATAGAAGTGATTATGTAAGGGCATTATGGCAAGAGCTTTCTTTAGGGAGGACCAATTGCATAACTTTTTTTGATCATGGTTTTGAACTAACCTTCACATATTCTAGAACATCATTAATAGTCTCTTTGAATTTATGCATGATTTTGGGACTACTTATTATCTATTTTAATTAATTTTTGCTATTTTTCTAGTCAAATCTCCTTCTAATTCAAAAATTTCTTGGTCATCTCCTAGATTAAACCCTTGATTTTTACTGTTTGAAAACTTGTGCACTTTTGGAGTTATACTTATTAGTCCATGGGGCTATCTATGTTTGCTTTGAAATTTTTCTAACATCCTATTTTCAAACATTGTGGTAACTAATAGTAATTGAACAAAATAAGGTGAACAACTTGATTATGTTAGTTACCTCATAGCCTTGAGCCTAATACATTGTCATCACCTTATGCTTAAACACAAACTAAGGGATTTGAAAAGGGTTAATGATTAAGAAAATTTACCAAAACTAATATTGATTCTTTGGTGACTATAGGTGATGCTAAACGGGATGCCTAAGGAAAAAGGTCTTTTGCTAGCCATAGAAATAAAGCCAAAAGAGGAACATTGGAGCATATGCCCATGGATAAATAGTAGCACTTATAGGATAATGGCCTAGACATCACATAATTACTTGATCCATGGAACAATGAGAAAAAATTTTATTCCATCCTTCAAGAATGTTCTACATAAATAGAGAAGCATCGACATAACAATCAAGGTTGGAAGTTTGCCATTGCTAGTAGTAACAAGAAGAATCATCGTTAGTGGATTTTTGAAGACCTTTGCAAATTTTGTAATCTTCAATGCCTATCCAGTATTTTTTTCATTTTGTATTCATCCACTCAAATAAAATTTTGTAATGTAGCACTCAAAGTCAATTAGTAGTTAGCATTAGTTAATAATCCCATACTTTTCCAATTTTTTTTAAATAAAGCTTAATCCTATCTTCTTAACTTGAGGACAAGTTTTTACTTAGTTGTGGGGTTATGATGAAGCATCAGTTAGCTGAAATATCATAGATGTGATGTTGTAGATGCCACATTGCACCTATGTTGTAGCATCCTTATCAATGTATCTCTACTAGCTGCTACATCATACATGCTACATCACATCTATGATGTCATAGCTACATTGATGTGTTGACACATGGGATGATGTGTCGATGCATATGCATCCACGTAATGTCTACCTCTACCTATAAATATGCATGCTCCCATTGTGTATTTGGCATCTGTTGATCAATAGTGTAGTTGAACCCTTGCAGTTTTATTCCATAGTCTTAGAGAATAGTCAGTAAGTGCTCATAGTGTGGATTTGAGTCAATTGTACAACATCTTATTCAAGTGAAAATGTACCTAAACATATTCCATGAATGGAAATAAGATTAAGATTGATTCTTCTTCATTGTAACACTTTGACTTAGATTAAATTTACTTTCCATGCAATTTATATTCCATGTACTTAGTTAATATTTACGTTTTCATGCATATTAATGAATTGGTAGAATGAGCACGATTAATTTCAAGCATAAACATGTATTCACTTGGTAATCCCAACAATGTTATTGCTTGGTTTGCATAGTAGCGTAGCACTTGGTAATTCCAATAGTGGATACATGGGTTTAAGATGTGTACAGTAAGCTGGGAATGGACACTCATCACTCGTAGGCTAGTTTAGAATTTACTTTCCATTGTAAATTAGATTAAATAATTAATTTCTCTATTATCATTAAGATTAGCATAAGGCCAAAACAACATGGACCATCATATCTCTCACTTTAGACTAAACCATACGTGAAAGAGCCACCACTAGTCTAAGTGGGAAGACAATGAACTACAATCAGTGCTTAACAATCTAGATGCACAACTAGTTCCATCCACGGAATTTGACCAGATTGTGCATGAATGCTTGTGATTCATATGGTTGGGCATAAGGGATAATTGCTACTCATTAGAGTGAAAAGAATAATTCAATAAAAGACTAAATAGGTACTCTCTCTTTTTCAATAGGTATAAAGATTAGAATATAAGAGTTAGATCATGGTCTAATTGCAAGACAAGTACCTTCATACTAAAAATAATGTTGAAACTTGCAACATGAGCTAGCAAACAGGACTATTAAGGAAATTAACAAGTTAAGGAAGATTCATTTAATTAGGTAGGCAACTTAAGATATCAGGGTGCATAAATTGCATAGACTTATAAATCTACTTAATGAACATGTAACTAGAAAAAGGTGCAAGGTGAAGGAGAAATTCAATACATTGTACATCAAACGTCGATAGATGGGGATAAGTGAATCAACACTATAGAAGAATATGGATCTATTAGAAAATATGTACATCCTCCACCACAAAGCAGTTACCATAGTCCTTGAGAGGAGATTCAAGGAGGTGGAAGAGGACATGTAGGTAGAACAAATAAGGTTCCTAATAAATCATATGTTGCCTAGTTTCAATATCAGATATATGATATCAAAGCCCTGATATTGGATACATGATATTGGATCCCAAGAAGTAATGTTGGATATCCTATATTGTGGTGTATGTGGTGACCTATAAATATAGTGCTTGGGCACATGGTTTCCAAATAGTTTTTTTTTTCATAGCATAGTAGAGCTCTTACAATTTCTTTTCTCCAAAGTTACAATATTTTCCAAAGTGTCCACAACATGAGTCATTAAGTATATAGATCTTTATTCAAGCATTGTTGTACCTAAGCATGATAGTGTGTATGGCAATAAAGATAAGCTTTTTGATCAAACCTTGCAACACCTTGGCTAGCTAAAATCTTTTATCCATGCAATTTATGGTTTATGCAATTTTATTTAATACTGCTAAGTAATTAAGCTAACCTAAGTGAGCTAAATTAAATAGCAATTAATTAAGCACATAAGTACGACTACTTTGAGCATGTGCATGATGCTTGGTAATCCTAGTAATGCTTAACATTTGGTAACCCAACAACGTTATACATGTTCAGGATGTGCATGGAAAGTGGGACTGGATACTTATGTTAGGATAGCTAGTTATTAATTAGCAATTAGATTAGTTAAAGTGTTTCATAAATTAAATTTTACCTTATTTTTAATTGTAGATGAATAAAATATAAAATAATAAAAAGCATGTGCCTCAATTACACTTAACCATGCCATTAAGCTCCACAAGTGTAGTTGAGAAGACAACGATTGTTACAATTAGATTTCATGTTCACGTCTTGAAACTAGTGTCCTTAAGAACTTAATGTCTATAAAATTTGACCAGATTGTGCATGAACACTTGTGATTCATATGGTTGGGCGTAGGGGTACCTCATCGCTCATCATTGGCACTGTTGCTGGGAACCTTTAGTTGTTACATGCACTATCTAGGACTTAGTGAAAAATTATTCAAGATCATTGGAAAAAATCCTAAAGTCATATCATACATTAAAATAATTACAATAATTTTAAGAAGCACACTACATTTCTTATTTTCTAGCACAAGATGTATTTTTCTCACAGGAGTGATTCTCCATCCAAGTTTGATGGAGTAAATTAATAGGTACCCCAACAATATGGAATGGTATATTCTCATCTTGATAAGTATATATCCAATTTCACCTTTGTCCTACACTAGGATGAACTATTATGGTGGTGTGACATGGAGGGCAACATTGTGTTGCCACCTAATCGATTCGTTCCTATGATGCTAAAACAATCTCTAATGTGATTAGGCCTCTAGGGACTTCATGCTAAGTATGTTGTGCAGGATAGTGATGCTAGGGATTATCATCCCATTGATGCACAACATCTAAGGGATCGATAACTAGGGCAGCACTACGAATCTACGAAGGGGAAGTAGTTCAATGATTCCCCATACCTAACATACCAAAAAGATGGTGGAGAATCCTTCTTTGGGAATTTTCCATTCAATGAAACTCCTCTATTTGACTTACAATGAAGGAGGTTCTAGTAATAACGGATCTAATGACAAAGAGGAATCCAAGGATGAGAGTCATGCTAGGGATTCAGACAAGCAGCAATATCATGGCCACGATCACCAAAGAGGGGGTGGCAAGCATTGTGATGGTGCCAGTCCTCCTTCCCCTTAACCTTCATTGTCATCTTTCTCTTCTGGCTCTAAACACAACCATAGGGGTTGCAATCATGATGGAGGTGACCGATAGGACCAAGATGATCATTAGGACTATCGACAAAATTAAGACCTAGGGCATAGGCATTCAAGAGAGACTCATCGCCATGAATGAAGGGGTAGCAGAGGGCATCATAGGCACTAGAATCATGGCCGTGATGAGCCTTTACTTGCTACCTAGAGCATGCTAAACATTGTAGGGGTAGTGAGCATTCCTACAAGGCACATCAGGAATAGTTGGATTAAGAGGCTAGACATGAATAATATCCCTAGGTTTGAAGGGGGATATAACTCTAATCCACAAAACCATCTTCAAGATTTCAACAATGCTTATGCCTTGCAAAATATAGAAAGTGATTGGAAAAATATTAAGTTATTTCCTAGGAAATTTATTAAAGAAGCATAAGGCTGATATTGGTCCTTAGAACTAGAACCCATTAGACAATGGAGTACAATGCTCGAATTATTCAATGAAAAATATTAGATGTACTCTTGAGTGTCCAACTTGAGATGGAAGATCTAACGAAGGAAACAAGGGACACATAAACCCTTGGATGCTACCATGGGCTAATATTATTCTCTATTTCACAAATTTATTGGCCATGGTTGTTCTCAATAGGAGCAACTTCACCATATCATAGATGGACTTTTATTAGAAGTGAGGAGAACTCTTGGAGTCTATGTCCAAGGATGATTGTTAGAATTAAGAGCCTATCAAATCCAATGACTAATTGAGTAGGTAGCAAAAGAAGAAGGAGAGTTGAGGAAATGCAAAAGTACAGAAGAATACAATTGCAATTCTTCCATTCACAAGAGGGAGGTTCAATTTTGTGATAGTGAAGAGGAATTATCACTTGATGAGGTGGTGAACCAAAAACCTTGCCAATTCAAAATTTTACCTTTAAAATTTCAGCTAAGGTAGATCAATTATGGGACTCTATGGATAGCAGATTTCAAGCTAACTTGAAAATTACTAAAGAGTCCAAAGAACAAGGTAGTGATCGTGATTATAGGAGGCAAAAGGATGCTAAACATGCCAATCAAAGGGGTGACAACAAGATTGCTATAGTAGTGAAATTTGTAGAAATTGAATTAGATGATGATGGTGGGTGTGACATTTGCCAATATGAACATCCTAAGGGATGTTGCCCCAGTGTGTCACACTTACAAGAATATGGTGTGTATGCTCTAAATCCATGACAAAGATTGCCTTATCCTTAAGGTAATTCTAGGCAATTCCACTAGCAATAATAGTATTATCCAAGTAGAACTCCATTACAATCATACAAGTAATATCAATAGTGGTAGTAACCACAATCATGGGCACTGCCACTGCTAAGGTAGCAATACCCTTAAAAACAACCAAATCCATATGGGTATTACATTCAGAAACCCCTATCTTCATGTGACTCTTCTAGTCATGTTTCTTCTTTTCAACATTACTACCACCCTCCCAAATATTATTGAACTTATTATTCATATTCAAGGAGGGATACCACCTTTTATCCTTATCATCATCCTATTCCTACACTTGTTTATCCATCCTCAACATAGCTACCACTTTCTCCATCTATGCAAGGTGAACTTCTAGCCCAATTGTAGCAATGCAATGCCACTAGGGCTATTAATCTATGATCAATTCATCAACTGAGTGGTTCAGACACTAGATCATGGAAAAGATCCTTTTTCTGATCCAACAGTCCACCTAAGCCCTCACATACACCTATGGTTGACAACTCTACTTCTCAATCTCTCTCTACATCTAATTCTTTTAAGTCCCCTTCAAATCAAATATAGACTAGAATCCATACTATTATGCTCATTCATGTTGTATCTAATGGGATCTAGACTAGTGACCTTTCCAAGAAATTAGTTGATCCTAGGAGTCCTCTTATTTATTTATAGATTACTAGGAATGAACTATGTAAAGCTCTTCTTGATTTAGGTTTTGGTATGAACTTGATTTCTCATGAGATGTATACAACCTAGAACTTTTTTCCCCTCAAGATGAGCAATATCCAATTGGAATTGGTAGAATAGTTCATTACTATTCCATTGGAACTAATGGAAGACATTGTGACCATTATCTATGAGTGCTCTTATCTTGCTGATTTCCTAGTAATCAAGGTTGAGAACTATAAAGGGGACTTTCTAATCATCATGGGAAGGGCATGGCTAAGTATTATTGAAGCAAGAATGGGCATTAGAGATCTTTCCCTAGAGATATCTAAAGAAAATGCATTCAGAAAGATCAAGAAGAAGTAAGTTCCATGCATCATGTACAATGATACATGGTGTAATTACATGTAGAAACTCTAGTTTGTGAAATGAGCATCTATTTCTAGATGTAGGTAGTGTCCACCAGAAGTAGATATTCAAAGGTGTTTGTACATAGTAACCATAAAATAAGAGGATACCCAATAGCTGACTGTTGAGTCTAAAAGAGACACACTTTGCATGGAACCTACTGAGAGCCTGACATATGCTTATGTCATAGGCATGGATAAATTAGAGTAAGTTCATCACCAACTCTCTAATAACACAAATGATGATACCTATTGGGGAGAGTTGGAAATTCCTAAAAATTTTATGCAAGATCCCCTTGAGTTAAAAAATCTACCTACTGGCATAGAATATGCATTCTTAAAAAATGGGAAGTTGGTAATAATCAATGCAAATCTTGCTCTAGAAGAAAAATAGATGCTATTAAATGTAGTTGAAAAATGGTCAACAACCTTTGCTTGGTCATATCTTGAACTCACAGGGATTGATCCTAGAATATGCTAGTATTGTATCTACACAGACCTAGCCATGAATCCAAAGAGGCAACTACAGAGATGATTGAACCCCAAATTGAAGTAGATCATCAAAGAGAAAATCAAACAACTCCTCAAGGTAGGGTTTATTTATCCCATTGCAGATAGTGAGTGGGTTAGTTCACCAGTGACTGTGCCAAAGAAAGGTGGCAAGTGGTGAGTCTACATCGATTTTTGGTTGTTGAATATGGAAACATTTAAGGACCATTTTTTTGTTGCCATTCATTGATTAGGTGTTAGACACCATATCTAGGCATTGTTATTATAGTTTTATGGATGGTTATAGTGGCTATAACCAAATGTAGATCATGCTAGGGGACCAAGTCAAAACAACATTCACGAGTCCTTGGAGGACCTTTGCATATTGGAAGATGCTTTTTGGTCTATGTAATGCTCCTACTACATTACAATGCTTGGTCTTAAGCACTTTTTAATAGCAAATCAGTAGCGAAGTGGAAGTCTTTGTGGATGACTTCTCCACTTATGGTGCTACATTTGAGCAAGCCTTGGATTGCCTAGAGCAAGTACTAAAAATATGTGTGAAAAAAAACTTGTGGCTCAATTAGCAAAAAAGCCATCTCATGGTCTAAGAAGGCACTATATTAGGACATTAAATTTCACAAGCAAGAATTACGAGTGATCTTAAAAAAATAAGAATCATCCAAGGAATTAACGATTAACTAGAAACTATAAAAGATGTCTAGACACACTCACTACTACTAGCAATTCATAGAGAATTTCTCTAAGATTGCATAATCATTGGTTAATCTAACAAAGAAAGATGCTCCATTTTTCTAGACTAAGGAATGTGAAAACACATTCCAAGAATTGAAGAAGAAACTTGAAGAAACTCCAATTCTATAGGTGTCCAACTAGTCCAGACCATTTCATGTTATGATGGAGGCATCAAATTATGCCTTGGGAGTTGTGCTTACACAGTTGGATGATAAGAAATATACATATTAAATCCATTGCACAAGCTGAAGCATTGTGGGTGCACAACTGAACTACACCACCATAGAAAAAGAATTAATGGTAGTGGTGTTTTCATTAGAAAAGTTTAGCCATTATGTGCTTGGATACTAAGTGTTTGTGCACATGGCCCATAGTGTCATTTACTTCCTCATGAACAAGCCACTGGTGAGCCCCCATGTCATATAGTGGCTATTGATCTTACAGGAATTCAACCTTACAATGGTAGATCAAAAGGGAACTAAGAATGTGGTTTCTAATCACTTGTCTCAATTATGATTGAACAACAAAGAGAAGAAAAGCTCACTATCTAATTTGTTTCCTGATGAACTCCTCTTTGCCAAGGCTATAATTGAATAATTGCCTACTAAGCCTAAATGGTAAGTTGGCATTTTTAACTATCTTCTCACTCAAAAGATACCACAAGGATTGAGTCACTGAAAGAAACAATAGTTTCTTCACCAAGTAAAACACTTTATGAAGATCAATGGACACTTCTACAAGGTGTGTGTCGATGGCCTAGTTTATTGATGTGTTCTTGATACTAATCAAGTGCACATTCTCTAGGATGCTCATGAGGTTCCTTGTGGGGTCCACTATGCTAGGAGATGCATAGCCATTAAAATCCTGATGGTAGGATATTATTGGCCAATAATCTTTAGGGATGCTCACTAAGTTGTCCATTCTTATGAATTCTTGCAATGAGATGGTGGAATGATTGATCGAATGGAGGGACCTCAGTACTGGATTCAACCATTGGAACCCTTTGACATCTAGGGAATTAATTTTACAGGTCCCATCACACCCATGTAAAATGGAAAGGTGTACATCATAGTCACTGTTGACTATTGTATGAAATGGGCTAAAGCAATAACCATCATCGATTGTACATCTTCTACTATTGCTAAGTTTGTATAACAAAATGTTATAAATAGGTTTGGTATTCCACATGCATTAATTTTTGATAAGGAAACCCACTTTATAGGTGCTACTTTTTGGAAGCTTATGCAATGCTTGGGGGTTGAACATAAACTAATAACACCTTACCACCCCCAAGCCAAATGGTCAAGCTGAGATTACAAATAAGAAAATTACAAACATCCTAACTAGAATTGTTAGCAAATATAGGTGGGACTAGAGCACAAAACTCAATGATGCCCTTTGGGCCTACCACTCAACATGGAAACTCCCTATAGGCTATTCTCCCTATGAGCTAGTGTACAAAAAATTACCAACACTTCCTATTCAATCCAAGCTTTGTACAATTTTAATAGCCTATGACCTTGACCTTGACTTAAGTCTAGCATAAAAAGAAAGATTAATGAATCTTAAATTTCTAGACAAAAGTTGATTGGTGGCCATATCATATAACAAGTTGCACAAGGCATTCAACAAAAAGTGCCATGACCTTAGAATTAGAAAAGTCAAATTTCAATCAGGAGATAAGGTTCTCTATTGGAACTCCACACACATACCTCAATGAACTAAGTTTTAGACATTATGGGAAGTATCTTATAACATTTATAAAACTTTCCCTTCTAGGGCCATGTTGATCTATAAACTTGAGAGCCTAGAAAAGAAGTAGTTGGTCAACATACAATAAGTCAAAGCTTTCCACAAGCCTAAGAAAGCTTGTGCAACAAATGCTTCATCAGATGGACAACCACGCTCAATCTTTTAGATCTTCTCCTTTCAACTTAGTTGTGGGGGAGATGGCCATCCATGCTAACTATATAAGCAACTCCTTAGTTTTTTGTCTTTTTTGTTTTACACCTTGCTATTTTTACAACCTTTTATTTTACACATTCTTTGTCTTACACCTTTTTGTTTTTGTGTTATTAATTTTTCAAAATTTTTGTTTTACAACATCATTAGTACATTTTATTCTTCTTAAATATTTTATAATTTCTTGTATATTTTCCTTTATTTGGATGTGATTTTCTTATTGTGTTTTAACAATAATAACGTGACTTATTGTCAACTGGGTACAATATGATTTATTTGATGTGGGCATGTTGCATTCAATTATTTAATTGTTGGTTTTTGAATTCTAGCTTTGAATTTTGTTACTAATAACTAGGACATGGTTTCTTTTTCATGAAATAGGTAGTAAGTCCACAACATCCACCCATCCACAAACTCTATGGTTTTCCTTGCTCTGGAAGTGTGAGGTCCCTTTTTTATTAATAAAACTTTAACAAACTTGTAACTTTGGTAGTTTCTAGATTTGGAAAGGATTCAAAGGTTTGAATAGGGTGTGACTCCACAGGAACTCAATACTCTTTGTGCCTTTCTACTTGGGTGCATCTGTGTTTTCATGGATTTTCTTACTGTTCCATGTTGACCAATAACAGGAAGTTGAATAAGTCTTTGCACGGTGTGGTTTCAATTTCAAAAAAAATGATGGGAATTTAAAGCACACCCCTTAGACAAAATAAATGGGCTACAAGCACTAATTATGGGACTAGAAAGACATGTTACCCATGTTTTAAGGTCCCCTCTAACTAATTCCCTCTCTCACTTCTTACTTCTCTTTTCTTCTTAAATGAGGAATGATGATTGTCCTATGGGAGCACTCTTATGCCTCATGGGAGTGGACTGATCTTAGAGTGATGATGCAAAGTCACTGAACATGGTTGGTTTTGGTCTGAACTAAGGATGGATTTTATCAGGTCATTTAACTACAAAATTCACAAGGGATTTCATGTGATCCTAATCCAAAACTCCATTCCACTCTCTCTCTCATCCATCTATGCTTTTCATATCTCACCTCATTACTAGTTTCATGTTCTTATTAGAGTCTTAGTTTGATGTGTCGAAATTCTTAGGTAGTTTCTTTCAGGATTTTGTACTTAACTTTCCATAACCAATTATCATCCATGGGGCCCATAGACTCCTCAGTTTGAAGTTATGCAAGGACAATAAATGGCATGTACCTACTTTGGGGAGGACCCACTTGCATACCTTTTGGTTGGGTTAGTTAAGACCTTTATCCTTAAACATCCTCACGATCAAATCCTTTTACATGCCCCATCAATGACATCCAATTATGCACATCTTCACAACATTTTTCAGTGAAATTCTCTTTTTATTCTTGTTAATTATTTAATACTCTTCAAGCATTTCATCGCGTTTGGAATTTTCAAATTTTAATAATGAACTACTTATACATTTCACTATTTTTAGTTTCTTGCTAACACTATTAAAGGACTCAATCTACCATAATCACAACCTAGCCAAGTGTAACTATCAATGAGACAAGGTACCTAATAGCTATACATTACATATTTCACACTAATCCACAACTTCATTTTAATTGTAGTGGAAAGCATGAATTGGAACCAAGACTATCTTCACCAAGGAAGCAACAACAACACCAAGCGACAAGGACCCTTCATGATCGTTGAATCTTCTCCCTCACTCTTTAGTTGCCAAAGGAGTTGGATGTTAATTTTTTCCAAGGTGTTCAATTCTATTGTCATGAACACCCAATTTTGTAAAAAATTGTAAATCCATAAACTTGGGAACTTAGAGTCTATCTGTTCCATTTGAGTTAATTTTCATGTTAGTCAATAATCCCATACCTTTTCAATATTTTGTAAGGAACTTGTTCTTGCTCTTGTTTACTTAAGGATGAGTTTTCATTCAATTGTGGGATATGATTAATCATATTTTTCTTGGCTCCAATATCTGATATCTGATATCAAAGCCTTGATATGAAGAGTCTAAAGGGCCCTAGATTCACAAACTAGGCCTAAAGGAAATAAAGAACTTACTTAGAATAAACACACTCCTATGAGACTCTCTTAAATTCTATTATGTCTCTTCTATTATTTTTTTTCTATATGAATGAATATGTGCTGCTACAATTATATAGGCCTTCATATCTCAAGAATAGATTTGGAGAAATAATCATGAATCTCAAAAAGCATGGGGATGATCCTTATCATCATATTTAAGGATCTTCTTAATATGGGATGTTCTAAACATGGATTGGATAAGAATTACATGAATAGGCTCTCATCTTATTTAAATAGATTAATGGATGAGATCTATCTAATTCTATTATGGAACATCTAGTCATCANTATTGTGGAACATCTAGTCATCATATTCCACAAACCCCCCCATGATGGTAAGAGGTTCCACTCCTAGGAAGTCTCGAAAAGACTGAAACTTTTCACAGCTCAAAATCTTAGTAAAGATGTCTGCCATTTATGCTTCAGTTGCACAATGTTCTATGTTGAGTATGTTATCTTGGATCAAGCTTCTGAGATGATGATGCTTGATATCTATGTGCTTGAAACACCTATGATGAACAGGATTATGAGCCATCGCAATAGCACTTGTGTTATCATAATATAAGCGAATGGGAGGTTCGAGTGTATATCCCATTTTGGTGAAGACGGAGTGGATCCAAATGGCTTGAGTAGCAGCATTTGATGCAGCAATGTATTCTACTTTAGCTGTTGAGAGAGTGATTGTAGATTGCCTCTTTGATCCCCATGAGATAAGTGATGGACTGAAGAAGAAACAAAAATCAGAAGTTGATTTTCAATCTTTGAGGTCACCTCCCCAGTTTACATCAGTTATCCCCATATCTTGAAATTTGTATGTTGATGAAATGTGATCCTAAAATCTGTTATAGATCTTAGGTATCGCAAATCCATTTTGTAGCTTTCCAATGTGATTCATGCAGATCTTGCATGAACCAAGAAAGGTAGTTTATAGCATATTGGATATTTGAACAAGTATTGGAGAGATACATTAAACTACTAACTAGGGATTTGTATAGTGAAGGGTTGACAAATAGGGATTTGTCATCCTTAGTAAGTTTTGTACCAAGGGCAAGTGGTGTGTCTAAAGGATTACAATTAATCATGCCAAATTTCTCAATTAAGGATCGAGCAAATTTCATTTGGCATATGGAAATTGATTCTGTTCTTTGGATAACTTGAAAACCCAAAAAGTATGACATCTTC
>MNCI01020108.1:5200-20812 GCA_015680685.1 Gnetum montanum | reverse complement strand
GATATCGCGTACGCGATATCGCAGGAGAAGATGCGATATCGCGTATGTGATATCGCAGCAGCTGCGATATCATGTATCGCGATATCGCGGCCTAGTGCAAGTTGCGTCTCATCAACCACTATGGCACTTAGAGTCAGTCAATAGTTAGAGTTAATCAATAATCTCGTACCTTCCTAATTTTGTAAAGAAAGCTTAGCCCTAACCTATTAACTCGAGGATGAATTTTTAGTCAATTGTAGAGGTATGATGAGTCATCATTAGTTAGCTAAGATATCGTAGATGCTATGTCATAGATGCTACATTACATCTACATTGTAGCACCCCTATCAATGCATCTCAGTTGGCTACTACATTGTAGATGATACATCACATCTATGATATTGTAGATGTGATGTCACATCTATTTGATAAAGTAAATTTGTGTCCACCAATGGTATCATAGATATCGTAGCTACAATATCATATCTACGATGTTGTTTATTCAATGTCATAGCATATGCTACATCATCATAGATATGATATCACGGGATGTGTGCAACCTATAAATACAACACTTGGGCACATAGATCCACATAAGTTTCATTCCATCCTTAGGTAGATTTCTATAGTTTCGTTTCATAGTTTTAGTAATAGAAAGTGAATGCTTGTAGTGTGATGTTGAGCAGTACGAAATCTTTATTTGAGCAAAGTGTACTTGGGCACAATTCATAACTAGAAATAAAGATCAAGATGGCTTTTCATCATTGCAACATCCACTTTGTTTTATTTTTTACTTAGCATAGTTTTTTCTTAGTTTAATCATTTACATTTACATTTCCAAGTATTTTACTTTACTTGTTCATTAGTAAAGTGGAAAGAGTATGATTGGTTTCAAGCATTTAAGTATAATTGTTTGGTAATCCTAGTAGTGTTACTGCTTGGTTAGCCTAGTAGCATAACACTTGGTAATCCCAGTAATAGTTACATAAGGCCAAAATGTGTATGGTAAGCTAGGACTAGATGCTTATCGCTCTAGGCTAGTTTAGATTTACCTTCTTGTTGTTAGGTAGATTAAATAATTAATTTATCCATTATTGTTAAGTTTAGCATAAGGTTGCAACAACATCAATTATCATATACCTCACTTTGGACTAAATCATATGTGACAAACTACAACTAGTCCAAGTGGGAAGATAGTATCCTGTAATCAATGCTAAACAATTTAGATGCTAGAACAAGTGCCATTGACAGAATTTGACCAGATCATGCATGAATGCTTGTGATTGGTATGGTTGGGCATAGGGGGTACCCATTGCTCATCACCTATAAATACCAACACTTGGTCACATTAGGAGAACAAATTTCATTCCAACCCTTAGGGAAACTCTTGTAGTTTGTTTTTGTAATTTACACTTGGCAATAGAGTGAATGCCTACAATGTTGTGTTGAACAGTTAAATAGAATCTTTATTTGAGTGGATTGTACTTGGGCATGGTTCATGAATGATAATAAACATCAAGATTGTTTTCCACCATTGCAGCATCCACTTAGTTTCTTTTTTTTCTCTACTTAGTTGATTTCTTTACTTAGTTTAATTTTCATTTCTTTAATATACTTACTTTAGTATAGTTCTTTATATTTCTCAAGCACTTTATTTTTTCATGCTCATTAGCAAGTTAAAGGTCCTATTTATGATCTTTGACATCGATAAAGTAGAGGTGAAGATTTTCAAACTTTCTATAGTTTATAATGCCATGTACAAAATTCTCATGCGTAAATTTTTTCCCATTAAATGTCCATTGATCATCTCTACTCAAGGGAGAAATGTTGTGGCAATGATAAGATGGAAATGTATCATCAACATCCCATATTTTATCTACAATACCTTAATTTAGAATATTAAGAATGTAGCCAAATATAAGAGGGATGTCTATGTCATTCTAGGATTAATTCAAAAGCTCTATGAACTAGTGGGCATACTCAATCATATTGGAATGTATCCCATAACAATGAGAATGACAAACTATAAGAACTTAATGATGGTGATCTTGAGACTATTTCATTAGGGTAGTACCCAATTTAGAGGAAGTGATGCATTTTACAAAGGTATCTTACATTTGTCCTTCAAACCAACTTTTTCAACACTAAACAGTATCATCCATGTCTCAAACTTCTGAAAAAACATAAGTATAATAGCCAAGAAAATCTATCTCTTGACCTCCTAGTTTCAACACCAAGAAAAGCTAAGAACCTCTTCCTAGTTGCGATTTTTGGCCTATCATGCATGTTAAAGGTGAGGAACAAGTACAACAATTCATGTTAAGGATTCTTTTAACCTTAGCAACAAGTACTTAGAGATGATGAAAGCCATCATGAGTGATGATGCTATAAGAAAGGATCTCTTCCAGTTTCCTTCTTCCTTGCTAGATGATTTGCCCTTGGTTCACCATGATGCCTCTATTTAGTCTCAAATATATGTTCCTTCATAGACTGTTTACTATTTACATCAATTGAGGTGTAACATGCATAATGTCCAACATGCTAAAAAAAGTCTTCCAAATACCCATTGATCTAATGGTAGAAATCAAACTAATCAAGGTACAAGCTGAGCTAAAAACTTCATATGCTGAGGGAATGTATTATTTAAGGGAGCTATGAAGAAGTCAAGCCGAGGTATGACAATTGCATAAATATCTAGAACACATCACACCTTGGTACCAATGCATTTTACAATCACTCTGTAGGTGCATATTGAGTTCCTGCAAGCTAAATTATTCCAAGCACACTAGGTAAGAAAAGAAGTCATGTTCATGAAAGATGGCTTAGAGCAACAAATATAAAATGTTGAACCATTAGTCCTATGAGGGGGAAAGAATGAGTTAAGAAAAGAATAAATAGGTACTTTCTCTTTTTCAATAGGTATAAAGGTTAGAATATGAGAGTTAGATCATGGTCTAATTTCAAGAAAAGTACCTTCATACTAAAAAAGAATGTTGAAACTTGTAACATGAGCTAGCAAACAAGACTATTAGGGAAATTAACAAGTTGAGGAAGATTCATTTAATCAAGGAGGAAACTTACGATGTCAAGGTGCATAAATTGCATAAACTTATAAATCTCCTCAATGAACATGTAACTAGAAAAAGGTGCAAGGTGAAGGAGAAATTCAATACCTTGTACATCAAACTTCAACAAATGGCCATAAGTGAATCAACACTATAGGAGAAGATGGACCTATTGCAAAATATTTACATCCTCCACCACAAAACAACTATCATATTCCTTGAGAGTAGACTCAAGAAGATGGAAGAGGACATGTAGGCAAAACAAAGAAGGTACCTGTATGTGGTCAAAGCTTTTGTAGGTTGACCATGCATGAGGCTTGAGGAGAAACTACATTAAATGGTGGTCAAGTTGAATGTAGCCCAACACAAGCTTTTGTAGGCAAAGAGGAGACACAAGTAGTTCTAAGCCAATACTAAGGAATAACATTAAGTACTCATACAAGAGTAGGGAATAATGCACAAGTAGAGTTAGTAGCTCCAAGAAAGTGTAACAGATCATGGGGCATAACTTCATAAATTCTACATGTCCACACCTAGGTCATCAAGCTTCTTCCCATATTAAGTAGGCATGTCATGGAGCTTCTTCTCTTAGCCACCACATCCTAAGACTTTTTAATGATGTGGTTTGTATTGTTTTGTATTCATGATCTATATATTTGTATATTAAAGTTGTGAAATTAGCTTTACATAGTCATAAGGAATTGATGAGTCATCTATTGAAATTTTGTATATTGATTATAAGTCCTCAATTTGGGAAATGCTTAATGTGTCCTATGCTTATAGTCTAGTGTATTTGGTAGAGGTTCTTGTTCTTCCAAGATGTGCCCTTACCTCCTAGGTCATATTTTAAGATTATATGCATAATCCAAACCTCGTTGGGACAATTTTTAGCTTCATTTGGATGTCTTAGGATTCTTTTGATATATTTCCTTAGGTTCTAGGTTACACTTGGGATCAAAGAACAAAGTGTGATTTGTGGTGGTGGGGGGAGGGGGTGGGCGGGGGATGTGGGGTAGGGATTCTAACTTAGCACACCTCTTGCATTAGCACAGGGGCATTGATGCACCCTCCTAGTAGGCTTGGTTAGCCTAAATTTGCCTTGTGTGTGCCCTATGTCAACTTGGGTTGCATCAATAAGACTCCAATGATGCTTAGGTGTTGACAAACCTCTTTTGTTTACATGCAAAAACTACAAATACCTAAGATAAGCTCTCATAGTTAACAACTTTAATTTTGATGGTTTCATTTGTCTTTTAGCATCTAGTTTTTTGTGAAGAGCTCTTCCTCCCTTGGGTAACTTATTCTTTTCTATCTTGTGTGTTTTAAGTCATCTTTTTCACAAGTGTGGCTAGATTCTATCAAAGTGCTACCATGCTTGCATAGTCTAGAAATGTTTGGTTGGTGCATAGTCCTATGTTTGCATAGTGTATAAAGCTTATGGTTTTTTCTCATTCTATTGTTGATGCCTTAAACATTAAAACATGAAAAACACTCATTAAACATTAAAACAATGAAATATTTATTTAATTCTCATTTTCTTAAGTTGTGATGATTCATCCTTGCCTAAGGAGGTCATAAATATATGGCATGGTGTTGGGCCATTGAGGTTATGACCAAGAGCTATTTTTTTATTACATTTCATGTGTGGTGTAACACCTATCCTCAAAAGAAGGATTACAACACAAGCATTGCACCTACCCTAAGAGGGATTATAATGCATATGTGTTTATTATTATTTTATTTCTTATAATTCTAAAATCCATAAAAATTATAAAATATAAAATCATAAATGTTCTTTCTTTTATCTCCCATCATGATGACATGGATTTCTAGTTGTATCATATGTATTATATTTTCTTTTATATTTTTTGAATGTAATGACATACATAAGTGATGAGTGGTGAGGTACCCCTACGTCCAACTATACGAATCATAAAGTGTGCACATGCGATGTGGTCTAATTCTGTGGACTTATAGTGTCCAGTGCACTAGTCTTCTAGGAAGTGAACCTTGCCTTAAGGTCGTTCATTATCTTCCCAATTACACTTGTAACGTACATTGATATGGTTAAGTGTAATTAAGGCATATGATTTTTATCATTTTTTATTTTATGGTTTTCATGTTTAAAGAGAGATAAAGCAATTGGATTAACTAATTTAATTTAACTAATTAACTAGTATCTAAGTAGTCCTAATATAAGTAGTCGATCCCACATTCTACACATGTCCTAAATCCACATATCCACTGCTGGGTTACTAAGTGCTACACTAGTGGGCATATCAAGCAATAATGCTACTGGGATTACCAAGCAAATATGTGTTACGCTCAAAGCAATTGTACTTGTGTGTTTTAATCTATCTAGCTTATCTTGCTTAATTACTTCATTAGCTTAATTACTAGAAAACACTAAATAAATAATTAAAAACATTAAATGTATAAATCAAACATTTAGGCTATCCAGAATGATGCAAGGTTTATCAAGAAATTCATCTTTATTGTTGCACATATTGTCACACTTAGGTACAACAACGTTCAAGTAAAGATCTATACACTCAATGTCTCTTGTTGTAGGCACTTAGGAAAAATAATCTATCTTTCAAATAGACAAACTGCAAGAGTTCCACTACTACTTTGAAAATTGATGTCATAAATGTGGCTAGTTAGCAAATATTTATAGATCAAGATAGACCCTTGTGTCGATGCAGCTGCATTGACATAATAAACGACATCGATAGAACCTAGTCGATGTAACAGATTGCATCGATGGAGCTTAGTCGATGAGGCCCAGCCGATGTAATAGACCAAAACTCATCATACCCGTACGAATGAATGAAAACTCATCCTTGAGTTATTTAAAAAATTGGGAAGGTATGGGATTGTTAACCTATTTTTGACATAACAAAACAAAATAACATAGACATAACAATACTAGGTGCCCAGTGTATAGACAAACACATTACAAAAATTATGGTGTTCATGACACAAAATTGAACACCATGACATGATTCTTCAAAATTGGATAGCACGTTCTTTGGTGGCATGAAGTTGGTGAAGAAGGTTAGATAGTCCTAGGTGGTGGTGGCTCTTAAGGCTTTGAAGGACCTTCACTAACTTCAGGCACATGTGGTGGCCAAGGTGATTGTGGCTATCTTGCTACTACTACAACTTTAGGTGGAAGGCAAAAAGCATTTGGTAATGCCTTTGTTTCTCTTCTTTACTCTTGGGATTATTCATGGTCCATGTAGCTTCCTTGATGTGGGTTGAGGTTGGAACATTCAGAGGACAAGGAAAAATAGGAAATAGCTCTTTAACATTGACAAACCAAACCACAAATTTTTTGTGCTTGATGTCGAATGCTCGAAGTGTGTCTTACAGCACCTAGTAGTCATTCATTCATTTGGCTAGGTTCTCTGCAACTGATCTTTGATTGGTGAATTTTTCCCTGAGAACCTCAAGTTCAGAATTTTTGACTACAAGCTTTTGTTTGGTGTCTTTATGAGTCTTGAACTTGGCCTTGTACAATAAGTACAAGCTAGCCACTTGCTTCTCAAGCTTAGACCATGGCCATCTACTAGTTAGCATTACTAGGTTCGCATAGTGAAGGTTGGATAGCTCCATGTATTCTACCATCTCGTCAATCTGCAACTCCTTCATGTGAATTTTTGTCTTGTTGTAAGCATTAATTCCATCGATGATGGGTTGCCACATTTCTCTGCCTTGTTGGAGTTACTAGAGGACCTCATTAACCTTTTCCTTCACTAGTTCGATATGCTTTTCATTTACCTCCTTCTATAGGCCAACTTGGCCTCTGTAATGATTTTTAACTTTTTCAAATTTCAGAGCCTCATTTTTCCAAGTCGTAATCTTGATGGCCAATTTCTAGTGTAAGATGCAGACCTCCTCCATGGAGAGATTACAATTCTCCACTACCAGTCTCCTCAATTTGACATTTTCCCTGACAAGTTACTCTTGCTGTTGATGGATAAATTCTTCTAATTGTTGTTTTTGCACATCAACGTTCCATAGGTGATGATTTTCTATGGTCAAGGACTCATTTTTGTAGCATGTCTAAATCAAGTCCTTTCAAATTGCATGAGTTTCAACATTTTCTATTGATTGATTAAATACGATCGTTACCATTTCTCTCGTGGTTGCTATGGTCCTTCCTCCTACGGTCTCTTTGGTCTTAGTGCCATTTATGATCACACATAACAATGGATTAGCAATTATTATGTAACTCAGAATGATTGGAATATCTTGTCTCATAGGGAGATTACATTTGTCTAGGGTGTGATTATGGCAAGATGGATTTCATATTTAATTATTAATTTAATCTTTGGTTTACTAAAGTTGTTGGAAGAGTTAAATTCTCAAAAATTAATGATTTAATAGCATTTTACATCTTAACCCTTTGGGGGAGTTAGGAAAAATTTCAAAAAAAAAATTCATTAAAACCTTGGGGCTTGCTACCCCCACAACTAAGAGCTTACTTTGGTAACTACAATGTCAAAAAATGGGATGATTTGGATAAACAATGTGAGAGTTATAGGCTCAAGAAAGTTTTGGGCTCTGAAAATTGTAACTCCTTGAGGATTACGGACCATATGTGAAAAATCCAAAGTGTTTAGCAATATTTATACTATTTTTATGTTGCTTCAATGGGGCCTAGTCAATGTGGTCTATTGTGTCAATGGGGCCTCATCGATGCAGCTGTTGATCACCATTGACTTTGGTTGACTTGATCAAAACTTGAAAATTAAAAAGATATTTTGAATGAAATTAGAATCAAATGGAAGCCCAAACAGCCAAGAATAAGATGAAAATGTGAGAAGAGGATGTTGAAGTCCAAAAAATTTAAAAAATTATGTAAAATGGTAAAATGGGGTGGAAAATGAGAGTTCAAGGAGCACAGAGTGGTTACCACAATGGAATATGTGAAAGATAGGATTGTAACAATGTCAAAGGTAAGGGACTTAACTAACCAAACCAAGAGATATGTAAGTGGGTCCTCCCCCCCATAGTAGGCATTTGCCCTTGTTACCATTGCATAACCCCAACTAAGAAGTTAGTGGGCCCCATAGTTGATTAATGGTCATGAAAGATTAAGGACCAACCAAAAAGAATCTATCCAAGAATTCCAACACATCAAACTAAGACATCAAACATAACATAGAAATCGACAATGAGGTTAGTTATGGCAACATAAATGAATGACTGAGAAGGTGGGATGGAATCTTGAATTGAGGTTGTAAGAAGTCCCTTATGGAATATGTGTTTATAATGACTTGAGAAGATCCATCCTTAGTCCAGATCAAAACCAACCTCTTTTAGTAACTTTGCATTACCACTCCAAGACCAATCTACTCACCTAAGACATGAGAGTGCTTCCATAAAACAATCACCATTTCAAAAAGAGAAGAAAAGAGAAGTAACAATTGAGAGAAGGGGGGCCTTAGTTAGAGGGGACATTCAAGCATGGGTGCATGTATTTCTAGTCCCATAACTAGTGCTTGTAGCCCATTTATTTGTCTAAAGGGTGTGCTTTGAATTCTAATCATGTTTTTTTTTCTATTTTTTCTCTCTTTCTCTCTCTCTCTCTCTCTCTCTCTCTTTTTGGATGGAAACCACACTATGTAAAGACTTTATTTGACTTCTTATTAGTGGTTAGAATGAAATGGTAAGAAGTTTAGGAAAAACACCCAAGCACACAAGTAAGTAGAAGAGTACAAGGAGTATTGAGTCCCCTTGAAGTCACACCTTCTATAAACCTTTGAATCTTTCCCAATTTTGGAACTACCAAGGTTAACAATTGATTAAAAATTTCTTTAATGGATGGGACATCAAACTTCTAGAACAAGGAAAACCATAGAGTTTATTGGGTGGGTGGATGACATAGACTCACTACTTGTTCCATGAAAAATAAACCATGTCATAGTCATTAGACATCAGAATTCAAAAATAGAAACTAGACACTAACAATGACAACATTAAGAACAAATCATCATTAGTAAACAGCAACAGTGGCACTGTGTCCTATAGCAATAAATCACTTTTATTAACAAAGAGTCATACTTAAAAAAAAAATAAAACAAAGTAAAATATATGAGAAAGTGTAAAATAATCAAGAAAGATTCAAAGGTACTAACGATGGTGCAAAATTGGAAAAAAATTGAAAATAAAAAATTTGTAAAATAAACAACTTGTAAAGTCAAAAACGTGAAAAAAAAAGTAGAAAAATTAAGAAACCATATGGATCATCAGCATGGATGACCATCTCCCCCATGACTGAGTTGGAAGGAGGAGATATAAAAAATGGAATGTGGTTGTTCATTCATCAAGTTGGTAGTTGCATTAGCTTGTCTTGTCTCTAGGAAAGGTTTCACTTGCTAGAATTTTTCCATACACTAACTCATAGGGAGAGTAGCCAATAGGGACTTTTCATATTGAGAGATAGGCCCAAAGGACATCGTTGAGTTTGGTGGTCCAATCTCTCCTACATTTGCTTATGGTTCTTGTTAAGATCTTTGTGATCTTTTGGTTAGTTACCTCTGCTTGACCATTGTCTTGGGGATGGTAGGGTGTTGTTAATTTATGTTCAACCCCCAAGCATTGCTTTTCCTTTCTAAAAGTGGCACCTGTGAAATGAGTTCCATTGTCAAAAATTAGTATACATGGCACCCCAAACCTATTTACAACATTTTTTTGTGTAAATATAGTACTAGTGAATGATGTACAATGTAGTCAATTGCTACGATAATATACACCTTTTCATTGGACATGGATGTGATGGAACCCATGAAGTCAATGCCCCATATGTCAAAAGGCTCTAGTGGTTGAATCCACTAGTGAGGACCTTCCATTCGAGTGATCATCCCACCATTTCATTAATAACATTTACAAGATTGAACAAACTAGTGGGAATTCCTAAAGATTATAGGCCAATAGTATCTTGCCATCAGGATTTTTATGGTCATGCATCTCCTTGCATAGTGTCATTTGCAAGGCCCTTCGTGACCATTTTGGAGAACGCAAAATTAATCTTTGTTAGGGATAGACCAATGAATCAAGCCATCAATGTACACCTTGTAAAGGCATTTGTTGATTTCCATGAAGTATTTGGCCTGATGAAGAAATTGTTGCTTCTTTCTAAAGTGAAGATCTTGTGGCATCTCTTGAGTGAGAAAATAAGTGAGGATGCCATTATACCATGTTGTTTCTGTGGGCATTTGGTCATTTAGTTTATTTAGAAACTAATTAGAGAGCATGCTCTCCTCTTCTTTATTATCCCATCTTAAGGAAGAGAGGTGGTCAGTGATCATATTTCTATCCCTTTTCAATCTACCATTGTAATATCAAATTCTTGCAAGATCATGAGTCATCATATGATATGAGGGCTCACCACTAGCTTGTCCATGAGGAAGCATATTGCATTATGGTTTGTGTGCACAAATACTTTATAGCCAAGTACATAGTGCCTAAACTTTTCAAGAGTATACACCATGACCATTATTTCTTTTTCCATGATGGTGTAATTTAATTGTGCTCCCACAATGCTTTGGCTTGTGCAATGGATGTAGTATGGATGTTGCTTATCATCTAACTACATGAGCATTGCTCCTAGGGCATAGTTAGATGCATTTGTCATGATGTAGAATGGTTTGGACCAATCTGGTGCCTATAGAATTGGTGTTTCTATGAGTTTCCCCTTTAACTATTGGAATGCATGTTCACATTCCATAGTCCAAATGAAAGGTGCATCTTTCTTTGGAAGATCTACCATCGATTTTGTGATCTTAGAGAAATTCTCTATGAATCATCAATAGTAGCCAGTGTGTCCAAGGAATGATCTAACATCTTTTACTATCTCTGGTTGACATGTAATTCCTTGGATGATCCTTATCTTTTCTTGGTCTAGCTCAATCCCTTCTTGTGAAATTCAATGCCCCAACACAATGCCTTCTTGGATCATAAGATGACTTTTTTCCAATTAAGACACAAATTTTTTTTTGACACATCTCTTTAGTACTTGCTCAAGGTGGTCCAAGGCTTGCTCAAATGTAACTCCATAGGTGGAGAAGTCATCCATGAAGACTTCCACATCACTATCGATCTACTATTGGAAAATTCTAAGGACCAAGTGTTGAAATGTTATAGGGGCATTACATAGATTGAATGACATCTTACAATATGAAAAAGTCCCCCAGGGACTCATGAATGTTGTCTTAGCCTGATCTTCTAGTGTAATTTGGATTTGGTTATAGCCACTATAACAATCCAAGAGGCTATAATAGCAATGCCTGGAGATAGTGTCCAACACTTGATCCACAAATGGCAATGGAAAATGATCTTTAAATGTTGCCATGTTCAATAGATCAAATTCAATGTAGACCTATCACTTGCCACCTTTCTTTGACACAATTCTAAGTGGGCTAACCCACTCACTATCTATGATGGGATAAATGAACCCTACCTTGAGGAGTTGTTCTATTTCCTCCTTAACGATCTACTTCAATTTAGGGTTTAGCAACCTTTGTGGTTGCCTTCTTGGCTTCATGGCCACATCAATGTAAATACAATGTTGGCATATCCTTAGATCAATTCTTGTTAACTCAGGATATGACCAAACATAGGCTATTGACCATTTAGTAACCACTTTTAATAGCTTTTCTTTTTATTTAAGAGCAAGTTTGGCATTAATTATGATTAGTTTACCATTGTTTAGAAATGCATATTCCATGTTGGCTAGTAGAGTTTTCAATTCTAGAGGCTCTTGCTTGAAGTTATTAGGGATTTCCAACTCTCCCCAATAGGTATCATCATCTTCATCTTTAGAGAGTTGGTGATGAACTTGCTTAAGTTCATCCATGCTTTTAACATAAGCACATGTTAGACTCTTAGTTGGTTCCATGCATAATGTGCTGCTATATGAGTCAACTATCAGCCATTGGGTGCCTTCCTATTTTGTGGTTGCTATGTACAAACACCTTTGAATATTTGTTTCTTGTGCACACTTATTACATGCTTTGATATATGTACTTTTGATGGACCAAATCTTTTGCACACAATTGCACCCATTATTGCTATATGCGATGCATGGAATATGCTTCTTCTCTAACTTTCCAAATTCATTTTCCTTGGAGATTTTCAAGGGAAGGTTCCTTATGCCCATACGTGCATCAACTATGCTTAGCCAAGCCCTTCCCATAATGATGGGAAAGTTACCTTTACAATTTTCAATCTTGATCACTAGAAAATCAATAGGATAGGATCACCCAATTACTGTAGTCATAATTTCTTCCACTAATCCCAAAGGAATAGTGATTCATTAATCTATCAATTCTAGATGGATGTTGCTCTTCTTGAGAGGTGGTAGGTTCTAGGCCTTGTATATGTCATGAGAGATGAGGTTGACACTAAAATTAGAATCAAGAAGAGCCTTGCATGACTCATGTCTAGTGATCTGTAAGTAAATGAGAGGATTTCCTAGGTCAGATCTTTTTCATGAGAGCCTTGATCTAATCAGAAACAACATGAGTTAACATTACAGTGTGAATCCAAGGTGGTGTTTGGTTTGAGGGGCACTCAAAGGTATTTGATGTAAAGGATGAGGGTATTGTAGATGTAGGGAAATTAGCTATACTAGGTTGTGAGGGTTGGAGAGGACTATTGGATCAGAAGAAGGATCTTTTTCTAGATCGATTATTCGAACTGCTTAGCTAGAAAGCTAGTTGTGAATGTATAGTCCTCGTAGCATTCCATTGTTGTGGCTATGGAGGAATTTCACCCTACCTGGATGGAGTAAGAGGTAACTGGGTTGAGGGTAGGGGTGTGTGTGCAAATGGATGTGAAGGGTGGTATGAATACAGGTTTTCTCTTCAAGTAGATGGTGAATGTGTTTAGTAGTACTCTAGAGGGTAATAGTGATGTTGAAATGAGGCATGACTTCTAGAACTTCTTGGAAAGACGAGTTGCTAAATATAGTACTCATATTGATTTTGTTTCCTATAAGGATAATGCTACCTTGGTGATGGCATTCTCCACAATTGTGGTTGGTACCACTATTGGTATTGTTCATATGGTTGTGGTGGAGCTCCACTTGGGTAGTAAGCTTGTTGTAATTAGTGGAACTATCTTGGATTGCCTTGTGGATAAGGCAATCACATGGGTGCTTACCTACGTGCTAGTTGAGGGTTTAATGCATACATCCCTTTGAATGTTCGTATTAATAGATGTCACAACTAGTTTCATCATCAAAGTCTATCTCCACAACTTCCTCAATGGCAGTAGCTTTGACCTTATCTCTCTAGTAGGTAAATTTAGCTTCTTTTCACCTCTTGTCGTTATGATTCTTGATGGAAGGGTCTCTATTATACTCTTCTACACTTTTCCTTTTTTACAACTCACCCTCTTCTTTTGCTACCTACTCTATCAGCCTTTGGATATAATGAGCTCTTAGTTTAGACAATCTCCCTTAGGCATACACCCTAAGAGTTCTTCTAGTTTTTGCTCTGAGCCTATCCATGATGTGGCAAAGTTATTCCCTCTGAGAATAACCATGGCTAGGAAATTGGTGTAAGAGTGAATAATATCTACCCATGGCAACATCCAAGGGTTCATATGTTCTCTATTTCCAGCCTTGGATTTGTCATCTTAGATTAGACACTCTAGAGTACATTTGGTATTTGTCATTAAATAGCTCTAACATGGTATTCTATTGATGAATGGATTCTAGTTCCAAGGACCAATACCAGCTCTTAGGTTTCTTAATGAATGTCCTAGGGAAAAGCTTGAGTTTCTACTAGTCATTTTCAATGTTTTATAAGTGATGAGCGGTGAGGTACCCCTACGGTCAACCATACGAATACAAGCGTTTCACACACGATCCGATCGAATTCCAAGGATTAAGTGCTTATGCGCCCTTGTGGAACAAGGATGGGTTAGTTGATCATTATCATCCTAAGCTTACCTGTATGTCACAATTGTGTGGTTAAGTAAGCTTAAGGCATATTATTTTTATAGCTTTTATGTTTTTATGTCCTACGCTAGTAGAGAAGGAGAGAGGTAACTAAGTGACTAATTTAACTTAACTACTCATTAACTAAGTTCTAACTAATCCTAACACTAGCATCTATTCCCACTTGCTGTACACATTCTAAACTTGTACGACATTGCTAAGATTACCAAACGCTAATCGTTAGTGGGTTACCAAGTGTTACACGCATGCTCAAAGTGATTGTGCTTGTGTAATTTAACTATTTTCTTAATTGATCAAAATGAACTATTGTGCTAATCACAAAAATGTAAAGTGCATAAAATAAAATAAAATAAATGCATAAGAAAATAAAATAAAAGAAATGTGTAAGAAAACAAATCTCAAGTGCTACAAGGATGAATCAAAGAGCTCGTCTTTATTGCTGTACACAGGGTGTGCTCAGGTACACAATTCTTGAATAAAGATCCATCCACACTTAGACCTCTTGCTGCAAGCACTTGGAAAATACTCTAACTTTGAAACAGACTACAAGATTTTCGCTACTTAACTACTAAAAGACTTCTTTTCAATTATGTGCCTAGGCACTATGTTTATAGGTTTGGGAGCAACTACTCTAATAATTAGAATAACTGCTAAAGTACCCACTAGAGTAATCACTCTAATAATTAGAATAACTACTAGAGTAACCGCTAGAGTAACCACTCTAATAATTAGAGTATCTACTAGAGTAACTACTCTAATAATTAGAATAACTACTAGAGTAACTACTCTCATCATACCCTGACGACTAAATGAAAACTCATTCTCAATTTCCTTACAAAATATTGGGAAGGTATGAGATTATTGACTAATTGACAACTAATAGTGGAATGGGATGATAAACTCAACATGCCCAGTGAATAGATCAATAAGCATATTACAACATTAGTGTTCATGACCATTGTGGTGAACACTCATACATAAATGACATCCAAGCCTTTATTTGGTAGTTTGAAGAGAAAAAGAGAGAGAGAGAGAAGATGGAGTGTGTTGCTGCCAATGCCAAGATTATGCCTTCCATTATTTATCCATAGTCATGCCACCAAACTTGTTTCTTTCATAAATGCTCTAGTTTTGGTCCATCCTGAGTGCTTCCTCCAAGCCTAGTCCATTTTTTGTATGATCACCATCTACACACACAACATAATCACAAATAAGCAATGATAGATAAATCATAATGTAGTTGATACCTTACCTCGATATGAAGTGCATTGGCTGAGTTGTGGTTATGGAAAAAATTGGTTCAGAAATTTATTACAAGTGACTATCCAAGGTGTAGGGGTTAGGTAAATAGTAAAATGGAAAAAATTGAAAAATGTGTGCCAGGGTCCCCACGACTAAGAGTGAAACTTTGGTAGCTATAAGATGGAAAAACATGAGGAATAAGAAAGATGAAAAATATCAACGACAACACTAATAAAATGGATGTCATGGATGGGGATGAAACAAGAAATGATTGATTGCAGGAAATGTTTAAGGGAAAGAAGTTAACAATTGCATCAAAAAGAAATGCTAGTGGGTCCTCCCCAAAGTAGG
>MNCI01020099.1:2142-13300 GCA_015680685.1 Gnetum montanum | reverse complement strand
ATCTATAACATCATGACCATAGCCATGTAATGTGGCAAGAATGTCAAAATAACATAAAATCCAACCAATAAAATGTCAAATTTTTTTAAATAGTAGTCATACATCATAAAAATTAAATAAAATCAACTAAAATTAATAATAAGATGCAACTAGTGAAACTAAGGGGCATCTAGTGGAGGAGGTGGATCATCATCTCTTCCCTTAAAACTAGGGCTACTGATGTCTTCTATTACATGTCACATAACAAAAAAAACCTTATAAGGAACCAACAAACATTAAACAAAAATTAATAACTTAAAACAAAATAAAACTAAAACATGTAAACCTAAGAATGTTTTTAGTGCCACATGTTCTACAAGAAAGCTATAAAGGCCAACCTCTATATAGTGGAGGAGTTGGTCTTCAAACATGTTAGCCTAATTCACATCCCCAAGATTAATATTGGTGAGGATATTAGTCCTATTAATGTCACTCCATATACTTGGCTTCTACAAAAATATGGTGGTGGTTGCCTCCCCTAAGGTAGTAGTGATCTGGCAAGTTAAGGATGTGGCTACAAACATGTTGTTTATGTACATCTTATAGATGTTCTCTATGTTAATGCCCATCATAAATAGCTCTAGATACTACCACATTATAGACTCCTATTACAACCACTTAAGGTAGGCATCCTAATCAACTTTATACATCCTATTATGATCCTTTTGTGTGTGACCCCACTTAAGAATCCAAGTGTAGTAGTCCTTTCACTTACTAGCCTTGCAATTCATGGGATCAATTTGAAGCTTTTTTTCTAGCACCTCTCTAGCAAGGGTAATGTTACTTTGAATCACATTCTAGTAATGAGCCCAAGTAATATTCTTAGTACAAAAGGAATCTCTGTTGGTTACTTAGGCCTCTATGAAGTCCTAGGAATCCCTTAGGTCTTTCACCTCATTTGATAGTTTCTTCTTTTCCTTTCTCAATGCTACAATTTGTTCCTATAAGTACTCATTAGAGTGGCAACATTTCCACAATGACTTAGCACATGATAGTTCACATCCAGTGGCACTCTCATATAGCTTATGTCAGACATTCTCTACTTCAAGAGGTATAGGAGGTAATGTGATAACCTCCACTAGCCGATCAAGATCCCATCTTAGTTTAGATGTTGTAACCAACATAAAGCAAAATACAACAAATGAAACTAGTTAATAAAAAATTGATAATCATAAAAGACCATATAAAAAAAAAAAAAAAAAATAATAAAGGAAAAATTTGTTAAAATTCTTACCAATCCTAGAAGCTATCTACTACAACTAGTTAATCATATCTTTAGCTATGCCTTGCATGAATTCAAGCTTGTTGGTGGTATCCACCTTTGGTTGCATGCAAAAGGTAGAAGTGGAAGCTTCTACCTATGGCTCTTGGGCTACAATAAGGATAGTAAGCAATAAAAAACTATGGGCATGGTCAAACATAAAAAAAAACAAAGAATAAAGTATATAACACTTAAATTGAAAATCATAAGTACCTAAAAGACCCTTGGATGAGATGAAAGGGGGATCAACTAATTGCAAATCCTTAAGTAAAGCATTTAAATGGTCCATGTGAGGATTGGATAAACCCCCATCCTCCTAGCATTGCAATGCCTCATACTCATAGTGTTGTAATATTTCCTCTTCTCGATGTCACATCTCCTCCTACTCCTAGTACCTTTGTTTCTTTCCAATTGCTGCTATATTTACTAGGGCTTCTTATTCCTATTACATATCTAAAAAAAATACTAACTGTAAGACATACATTCTGTAAGACCATAAATCAACTACATCAACTTATAACCATAAACTTGAGACAAATCCATATGAAAATAATGAATCATAGTAGAACATACCTCTAACATCATGTTGCAATCCTTTTAGCTTAATGTTCAAATTTTTCTTTAAAAGCTTCTCAATCACTAGTGTTGTCTTGTCCACCAAGGACCCTTTAAGATTTTTCCTAGTTATCCCCTTGGCCTCTACATGCAATGCTCAAGCCTTTTTGGTGCTAGCTGGTACTATGAGGGGCTATGCCCTCATGCTATAAGGGGATGCATAATGCCTACCACAAATATCATTTGTAGTGATAGATATTGATTCATCCATAGCTCCTAGGGGGGCATGGGCCTTAGTGGTTGAAGCAAGATGCTTCATCCAAGCTTTGATGAGTTGGAATGGATCTTTGTAATCCATCCTCTACCTTTCCTCACGACTAGGGACATTACAAACCTTAATAGGTAAGCTACAGAATGTATGAAATGCACATGGCAATTTATAGTGAGTTTTTCACAAAGCTTTTGAATCTCCCATTGTAGCCTAGAAACCAAGTATGCAGCCCAATTGAATTGAGTGCACTCAGTGAGTACCTGCTTCATGGCACAAGCTTGCTCCATGCCTTAGATCTTCCCATGTGATAAAAACTTAGGAAATGCACAAGATTAGAATAAGGGATACATCTTTCTGGCATTTGAATTTTGGAATCTCCTTAGAGAATATCCCTTATTGCCATGATAGGAGCCTAGTCACTCCTCCACTTCCTTCCAATGTTATACCTTCTTCCCTAGTTTGCTAATAATTAGCATACCATTTTTTGGGATACCAAAGAGATCACTAAATATGGATGCATTAATGTCTAGAATGATAGTCACACTATGAATGTGGGTGAAAATCTCTTGAATCCTTTCCTAAAACAGTTGATGTTCAACATCTTCGTAGTGGGAATGATCAAGCTTGGGGCCATGAAGAGGCGAAACAAGTCTGCATGAAGGATTCTTTCATGTATAGCATTAGATGACTTGTCCAATAGCTAGTCCTATAAAGATTTCACCTTAGCGAACTTGAAAATTAAGGTCTCCTCGGTACCTCTTGAAGTGATAATTGTAACTTTAGTTGATGGAGTGACCTCTGCAACATAATGAAGGATAGCCCATTAGCCTTAGCATAGGCGGATCATGTAAAGGCAACTATAACAAATATAGCTAAGTTAAAATAAAACCAATATAACTACTTAAAAAACCAAAACAAAAATATCTTAATACCCACAAAACTAGAAAATTGATCAAAATCAACAAACAAAAGTGCCCACTTTGCATATGTGATGCAGGCATCGTAGGAGCTCTAGGCTATGGATTTACTTCTAAATCATCAAAGGATGGGTTTGCACACCAACTATCCATTGTCCCATTTGCTAGACATTTCTTATATGCCTTATAGTGGCATCTAATTCATTTTTCAAAGTCATCCTCTAATTGCTCCACTCTCACGAGCCTCACATTTTGGCTTTTGGTAAACACCTCTAGAGTTGTGTGGGCTGGGAGTATGAGGATGCCACCTTTAATTAAACCTTGCTCATTCATCTTCTATTTGTAAGCAAGTGAAGCAACAAAAAAATCATCATAACTTAAATACATAACAAAGGAAAAGTAACCATAGATGAAACACAATCTTACTTACCCCACTATGCTATAAATGGTGCTTAGAGGGTTTTGGAACAATTTATGGACATGATGGCCAATAATCAAAGTGTTCTCTATGTTGTACTAGCTAAATTCAAGCACCTCCCAAATTTCTGATAATTTGCATGTGTCCATGGTAGTTTTGTTACCATTGTTTCCTTCCTCCGCATGAATGTTAGGTTCATCAATCATAAACTTGATAATTAACCTAGAGGACCAATGCAAAATGGTCTCTATGATCATTACTACCATTTTGGATGCCAAGTTTGACCAAACAATCACACTGAAGTTTTGAAGAAGATAGGCAATGAAGTCATTTGATCTTGGCCTAAACCATATTCCAATGCAATCCCACTCCATATCTAGAATTGGGGTGTTAGGCCAAGGGAAATGGATGAAGCATAAAAGCCCCACCATCTATATAACCACTAAAATGGGCTTCAACAAGGCCCTATAACACATGATAGAGAACCATTATGACCTTGTAAACCAAAATTAAAATTAAACATATAAAATAAAAATCATAACTAGATAACATTACAACTAGTACACTAACCATTCTAGCCTTAGAACCATCAAACATAATGAGCTACACTTTAAGTAAAATTGAAATAGTTCACAATTTAACACCAAAATTTCATAATGACAAATCATGATCAAAAACATGGAATTGATAGTTTATACCTAAAAATAAGAAAATAATTATGTAGAATTATATTTTCAATTCCCATGTTAAATTCCACACTTAGGAAAAACTTAAAATACAATCTAATCTATAGCCATGATTCAACCAAAATTCATACTTTACACCAAAATGGTGATGGGAAATCACTTCTAAAAATGATCAAAAAATATTTAATTTGATTCAAACTAGTTCCAACCCCTTCCCAACATCCCAAAATTTCCCTGGGACCATGGAACTTTATGGAAAAAATTCTTCATAATCCCAACGTTGCCCATCTTCATAGGTGTAAATGCATAACCTTATAATCATGATTTTACACAATAGTATGAAAATGGCCATGAAAAACTAACCTCTTAACAAACTTTGATGATTCTATAGACATTGGAATCATAAAATTTTAAAGCAAAATTCCATAATAAAAAACTATAAAATTCCTAATCATATTTTCAGAAAAAATTACCAAATTAACCTAATCATGGCCATTATGCAAAAAACCCTTTTTCCACAAGCTCACAAAAATGATCATAATAGCCAAACTGTTTATCCAAATTCAACGGTTGAAAATTTGTTGGAATCCTTGAAAGATAAACTATAATTCCATAACTAGAAATGTTAAAAATGTGTAACCATACATTGTAGAAAAATTATACAATATAGAAAAAAAATGAACTAAAAACAGAAAACCCACTTGACATAGCTTGATGGAAATAGCCATAAAAAATTATTCATAAGGTGAAATCAAGTGGTTTAAAAATTCTGTTGACCAAAAAATAGTAGGTAATAATCCATAACCTTGAAAAATTTCAAAATCCAGCCATTTTCGTAGAAAAAATTTAAAATTGGTATTGCTTTTCTGGTAGAGAAACCAAAAACCCATGGAAATCATGGGGAAAGAATTTAAACTTCAATGTAACCAAAACCTAAAGCCCAAGTAATGTGAAAAATGAATAAACATGGCCTAGATATATGGTAGGATTTTGAAAAAATATGAAAATAATGAATACACAAGCCTAGACCTATGAAACAAAACAAAAGCCAAAAAAATGGAATACATGGAATAAATGGAAAAAACTGGTGAGAATGTGTACTTAAGAAAGATGGTGGTCGAGCCTTTTCCAATCCTTGGATGAGAAAGATGTGATAAGATTTGGGTAGTGGCATCTACCCCTTCCAGCACAAGATTCCTAGAGAGAGCCTTCTTCTTCACCATCATGTAGAATTCTAGTGCACAGAAAATATAAACGATCCTTGCTCCTTGGTAGTCCTGGAGTGACTATGCTGGCATTAGTGATTGTAGTTGCTATGGCTAAGCTAGGGTTAGCCTGTAGTACTAAGAATAGAACTCTAACTTGGGCACAATAGTATAAAGGTTAGAAAATAATGATTGTTTTCAAGTTCTCCTATGTAAAAACCCACTTAAACCTAGGCACACACCTTGAAACCCTGGCTTCCATGCATAACTTCACTTCACTTGGTGATGAAATTGGAAAATAGGGACTACACTGAGCTAGGAGGAGATTTTTCATAAAAAATTACTAATTTTGAGTGGGTCCCACTGAGTGCTCCTGAAAATAATGCAATAGGCCATGACTACGCTAAGTGTTTTCAACCTCCAAACTAGACTACACTGAGGTAAGGATCTATGGAAACATTGGGATAACTAACACCTTCAATCCTAGCTTTCTAAACCCTAATCTATAGTCCTTTCAATCTTTGAATATGGTCAAATGCACTAAAATATGTAGGAAATTCATGATTTTCCATGACTATGTTGGGGAAGCCCAAAGACTACGTTGGGCTAATGTAGTCCTAGCTAATGTCTAGTGTAGTCAAAGGTGAAGTGGACTTCTCCTAGTCCATCTAACCTCTAGTCGACTACATATGACCATCCCACCTCACTAAAACATAGCTAGAGCTCATGATAACTTCAAAAGTTGATCAAATGCACTTAATTGCACCAAAAATTAATGATTTATTATCACTACACTTGGGAAACCCTAGGACTACATTGGGCCAATGTAGTCCTAGTTGTTGCCCAATGTAGTCCATTGGAAATCCTTCAAATAAGCATGCATAAACCCAAACTCACCTCTCAAGAATCCAAAAGCACCATAGAACTTAAGAATAGGTCAAACCTTGCTACTTTTTCCCATTCTTCATGTCCAAACCTTGGCTATACTAATGGAAAGTAGGGACTATGCTAGGCTAGCATAGTCCTTACCAAGGTTGACTGTAGTCCATCAAAAATGGACAAAATCCACCATGAATCATTCAGATCAACCTTTACCAAACCCTAAAACTTCATCAAAGTTTGTTTGACCACCAAAACCTACATTTTTTCATTGATTTGACAACCATCACCTTGACTATGCTAGAGGAAATTTGAAACTACACAAGGCCAACATAAAGCCTACCAAGGCCCAACATAGTCCATGAAAAATAAACAAAAATTTCAAAAAATAACCTAAATCCACTACCGGTAAACCTAAGGGATTTGTCAACGCCAATTTTGATCATAGAAACTCAAATTTTCTATTTCAAAGTATCAACTAGGCTAAATACTAAGAGGATTATGATGGGCCAATGTAGTTCAAATAGGAGGCTAGCATAGTCCATATTTCAAGGTTCAAACCAGAGAAAATTTCACTAATGGACACCATTTTTTTACTACAAGAACTTGTTGAGACACATTAGGATCAGTAGACCTTGGATTGAAGCTAGAATCCATCGTTTTTACACTATTAGACCTTAACTACATTAAGGAGGATTGGGACTACATTGGACCAACATAGTCCACCTAAATTTACTAAGAAAATTCCAGAAACAATTCAAAGTCCATTTTTGGAAGTCCTAAGACACTGTTGAACTCAATTTTAGCAAAAAGAAAACCTATTTTTTTTTTCATTTTCAAACTTAACTATGCTATAACATGATAGGACTATGCTAGGCTAGTATAGTCCACTTGAGGATGACTAAAATTACCTAAAAATTTCTAAAATTGACTTTCTAAAAGATCTAAAACACTATCAAACACATGCCTAGACCTTGAAACCTTGGGAAATAAGCCAAGATTCATATTTTTTCCTTTCAAATCCATCAAATACATTGGGCCCTACTAGCCTAGTGAAGTTACAAGGTATTAGACAATCTAAGACCTAAAGAGGCACTAGAATTGAACAATTTAACATCAAAACACTAGCCAAAAATACTAGTGATCTTGAGAGTTCATTAGCATGGTTGATTAAGCTACAAAACTCACCAAAATCCATTTCCCATTCATCACTATGTAAAACAAGCTAGTGACTATGTTGGGCTAGCATAGTCCTTGTGGAAAGGAAAAATGTGGTAATAACAACTAATAGAAAATAGCTTATAATGGTCAAAAAGTAACCTAGAATGCCTAAAAGTCTACTCCCATGTCACCCAACTCCAAACCCCACCTTTTCTTAGCCCTAGAAATCCCATGCACTCATTCATCCCTTGTGACCATGTTAGATCCTAGTAGGCTAATGTAGTCACCACTCAAAACATGTTTTTTAGCCTTTTTGGTAGCCCAATCAATGCAAAAACTTGTCAATATTTAGTACCTAGCCACTATGCTAGTTGTTTAGACCACTGGGAGCTCAAAAGTGAGCATAATAAGCCTTGGGAATTGCCCCTAAATGTCAACTATGCTGGGGAAATGCATGACTACGTTGGGCTAGCATAGTCACCACTAAGGACCAGTGTCATCATAAGAAAATGTGTTAATGTTTCTTCAAAGTAGCCTTGGAATGACCCACTTAGGTGCCCAAACTCTTCTAGCAACAATGTAGCCCCATATCATGGCCTGCTAAGGCCTAAAATTGGAAAACGCTAACCTTGTTTCACCAAAAATAGCCATGTTTTACCATGTGTATTTCATTCTCATTAATTTGACCTTGTTTCATGATTTTTCAACCTATTTTTGATCTTGTTTTACATTGTTGACCTTCTTGACCAAGCATGACCTTTGTATAGCCTATATTCTCTTCATTTGACTTATTATAGCCTTATTAGCCTTTGTTTAGCCTTAGATTGGTGTTGGGTGGTGAGGCTTGATCATCTTTTGTAATCATCTAACACCATGTAACCATGGCCCACTAAAGCCTAAAACTAGCACTATGCCCTACCAAGGGTTAAAACTAGCAGAATCCTAATCTTTTTTATTATCTTTAGCCATACTTTATCTTGTTTAACTCTTTTGGATCTTTTTTGACCTTTATTTTGTTTGGTTTAATTAATTTTATCTCCCCATGATCATATATGATGTTTTTCACATTGTATTTTACATTAGAATAACATTCATTTGCATAATTTTATAAACTTATATAATTATTTACTCATTTTTACCTAGGTTACACTTATTGTGGTCATGGTTGATGTGTAGGATTAGAGTATGAACACTTGAAAGAAAATCACCTTACCATTGACCTTGCATGGGCCTCCTAGTGATGTTGAATGGATTGTTTAGATCTTGAGCTTGAGAGTCTTGTTTACTAGATAACCTAATTAGAGAAACTTCTAGAGTGTCCTAAAATCCTAAGAAAAACTCTTGATATTGAGGCTAGCAACATTACTAAAGACTCTCTAGTTAAGGTTCCTATCACAATACATAATGACAAGTAGAAAACACTAAAACTAAGTAGCTCATTGAAATCCCAATAGGTTCAAGACATCACCAAAGTTCTACAAAACAACATTAACGCCTTCACTTGATCATATGAAGATATGCTAGGCCAAAACCCAAGCTTAGTTCAACACAACATCATACTTGATTATAACATTAGACTAGTTAAGAAAAAGGTTTGTAAAACTAGACTTAATTTGGCCTTGGTAGTTCATGATGAGATCACAAAACTCTACCAAGCTAGTTTCATTAGGGTTATTGATTATGGAGAATGGATATCTAGCATAGTGATAGTCCTTAAGAAAAATGGAAGTATTTGTATTTACATAGATTTTTAAGACCTAAATATGGCAACCATCAAGGATGATTTTCCTTTGCCTAGGATTAACCAACTTATTGATACAATAGCTAGGCATGCCTTATTATCCTTCATGGATGGGTTCTTGAGATACAACTAGATTAAGATCAACCTAAAACATTAGCTTAGCACAACCTTAATGAATCCCTAGGGTACATTTTATTATAATATGATGCCCTTTGTCCTTAAGAACATGGGAGCAACTTACCAGAGAGCTATGATGTACATCTTTAATGATTACATACTAGGTTTGCTCAACAATTATGTAGATGATATATCTAGTAAGTCCAAAGTCACTAACAACCATGCTAGTAATGTAGACCTTGTGCTTAAACATTGCCTCAAGTATGAGCTTAGTCTCAATCCTAAGAATTATGTTTTTGGTGTTAAGACTAGTAAGATGCTTAGCTTTGTAGTGTCTAAAGTAGGGATACGTGTCAAGCATGATAATGTTAAAGTCATATCCAACTTGGCAACATCCACATGTCTTAAGAAGCTTTAGGTACTACAAGGTAGATTATAGTTTATTTGTAAGTTTAACTATGGGCTTATAGATAAGCTACAACCCATAGAACACTTGCTTAAGAAAGGAATCAACTATGAGTAGATGATTCAATGCTAATAAGCCTTTGAAAACCTTGAGCAATAGTTATAACAACTATTGACAGTCTATTCTCTACGAGAGAGAAAGCATTTTTACATCTACCTTGTTATCTTTGATACATACATTGCCTCTCTACTTTGTTAGAAATGGGATGATGGAGTAGAGATGCCAGTGTACTATTTAAGCCATGCATTAATTACCCATCAGACCCTATATACTAAAGTGAAGAAGTATTGTCTAGCACTAGTATTCTCATTGAAGAAGTGGATACACTAACTCTTTAGGAGCTAGGTCAACATCATTTACAAAGATAACAAACTTAGAGTCATAATGATAGACATTTACAAGAGTAGCTATATAGCCTAATGGAAAGTAATAATAGTAGAGTCTAACCTTTATTACATCTCTCAATCTTTAATGAAAGGTTAAGCTATAGCCACACAACTTACTATTTCACCTATTGATGACCAAGAAACGATAGATCTTGAGTTTCATAATGAACATTCTAACATCATTAGCCAAGTGCCTAGGGGTTATGAGGTAATCATGCACATTGATGGAGCTTCAAATGCCCATGTGGCAAGTGCTACTACCATCATAAGATTCTTGTCTAGTGAAATCTAACCCTTCTCCTATTATGTTGAGTTCCCATGTACCAAAAACATAATGGAGTATGAGGGTTTGATGAAAGGGATGATGGTAGCTCATGACATACGAATCAAACACTTAATGATCAAAGGAAATTCAAAACTTGTGGTCAACCAAGTAACTAAGGTATATGCATGTAAAGCTAAATATTTATAGCCTTACTATGACCTAGGAAGAAAACTATTACAAGAATTTATAGATGTTGATATCCAACATGTACTCGAAAATGAGAACACTATAGATAATGCCATTGTAACTCTAGCCATTATTGTGATACCAAATGTATTTAGTAAATTTCCCACCTTAACTATGAACTATGCTATCCCCATCATGTAGAACACTATGGATAACTTTGTGGCCATAGTTCATACTACCCTTGTAAAGGAGTGGTATGATGATATCAAGTTTTACCGTATGCATGACAAATGTACACAAGGCCTGATTGCTGCTCAAAAAGATACTGTACATAAATCATCAAAGTAGTATGTCATTGTAGGCAATAACACATTATGTTGATGGTCCTACAATGGTATATTGTTAGTATGATAGGTGAAATGCAAGTCCAAATAGTCCTAGATTACATTCACAAGGGTGTATGTGGGGCATATTGGAACTAGATCCATGGCTACTAAAATTAGACAATTAGGTTATTATTGGTCCTATATGGAAAATGATTACCTATAGAAGGTGAAAAATTATGACATGTGCTAGTGATATAACAATCTCATACATGTATCACT
>MNCI01020094.1:866822-935481 GCA_015680685.1 Gnetum montanum | reverse complement strand
GGTGAATCATTCTTGAATATAACTATTCCAACTCCTACACCTTTTGAATTGCATGAACCATCAAAGTATAACTCCCATTTATCCTCTTGCTTTGACTGTTCTTTTTCATAACTATAATTTTCTTGGAGTGTACAAATTTTGTTTTCAACACCTCCTTTTTCAGCCATTTTACTTCTTCCATTTGAAGTAATATTATCTATTATCAAAGGTTTGCTATAGATGTAGAGTTGATTTTGTTCTCCTTTCCAAGGTAACCACATGTGAGAATAATCTATTGATATGTAACCAAGTTTCTTACATATGGACAATGACATTATAGTAGATGTAGCTCCACAATCAACCAAACAATTGTGTAAGTATTTATCCTTAAATTTCATTGTCAAAAGGAAAGGAGGAGCTTCCTTGTCATGTGAGGTCTTTAACTTTACATCATTGTTAGACACATAACTTAACTTTGATTCTCTAGCTCTCCTTTTACCTTTAATGAATTCTAAAGCCTTTCTTTGCTGATCTCCTATTTGAAGTAATTGATAGAGGCTAATATTGGCCTTGACATATTTAAGGTCTTCTTTCAAATCATATTCTCCATCACCAATAAATCTTGATCTCTTAATCCATTTATTAAAAGACTGATTTGGAGTGCTTTGCTCCACTTGATTGTCTTTACCTTTATTCTTATTCTTTCTACTTGGCTCAAAAGATATTTTCTTAGTATATGGATCAGTAATAGTGTTTGGGGGTCTAGAAGTAGTTAGTCTTTCCTTAGATCGAAGACTATATCCATTTTCCTCATTGTTATTGCACTCTTCATTTGAAGACATATCTTCTTTAGAACTTGATAGAGAAGAAGTATCACTGGATCCATTGCTAGAAGATTTACTTGCATAGTGAACACTAGATAACTCATTATCAGATTCAATATCAAGAAAGTTGGACATAATTAGGTCACTTTTATCCTCATATTCTACTAACTTAGTGTCTTGATGTTTATGCTTTCTACTTTCCCTTTCTTCCTTGATATTAACTCTTGCCAATGCTTTTTCAAGCTTCACTATTTTGTTAGACATATCTATCATTAATTGTCCTTTTTTAGATCCTACTCTTTCATGCTCTTGCTCTTTCTTAACATGAGATGGACCTAGTAAAGCTTTAAATTGAGCTAAATCTTGCATAGGAATCATAACTCTTTCTTCTCTTTTTGGAATCGCGATATTTTCTTCAGGATTCAACTATTTTTCTAACTGTATAGCTTCACTGAAATAGTTGTTTAGTGTAGTTAAGTTTGGAGTTCTCTTTAACCAAATTGAAATGTTGGGGTTGGCAGCCTTAAGGTAAGTTTCCTTAAGCATTTCTTCTGATGGCCTATATTTCCTTTGAAAGAGTACACAAATTCGTTGAAACTTAATATTGAAATCTCTAATAGACTCTTTAGCTCCTTGCTTAGCTTGTATCAGCCAACAACATAGTTTTTGTTGATCTAATTGATTACCAAACTGGGCCAACAAAAGATTCTTCATGTCATCCCAACTTGTAATACTATTACTTGGTAAGTTCGAATACAAAATCTAAGCCATATCCTTTAGATTTGATACAAACAACCTACAAGCTTGATCTTCATGTTAAATATTTGCATGAGCTAAAGCTAACTCAAACATGTGAATATATTCTTCAGCTAAATAAGCTTTTCCAAGAATGAAAGGCTCAAGAAAATATTTGTAAACTACCTTAGTAATATCATTGTAATTTGGAAATCCTAACGGTGTAACTCCTTGCCAAGGATTTGCCATCCTATTCCTTTGGATAATTGAACTCTTAGACTTTCTAGATATTTTCTTATGAATTGACAAACTAGAGACAATGGGTGATCTTCTTGATCTTCTAGTTTTCACTCCACTACTTGTTCCCAATTCAGAAACTTTTTTTTATTCTTCTTCTTATGAAGAATCAATCTTAGAATCTAGAATATCTTTTGAAACTTTGAAACTTTCCAAACTATTGGCGACCGTTTTGGACGCGACCGCCAACAAGTGTCCTCGAATAGGATTTAGGTGCCTAATGGTCTCTGGCAATACCAAGGCCCAGATACCTTCAAATAAACTCAGTAGTTAATGTGAGTATGTGTGTGTGCTATTCCGATGTGCGGTTGTGAGAAATGTAACGATTGTGTTGCATGTAAACTAGAAATGACTTACTTTAAAGAGATTTAGCCAACTTTTCCAAGTACTGTGAGTTGTTGAAAGTTTCCTATTTTGTTCAACTACCTAGTCTATGTGGTCCTTATAATACCTACTTGTAACAAATAAAATTTTGCAAAAACATTTGAGCACAACTCCGCAAATCTACCCCTAATTTTCCCCAGAAAAAGACATAGTTCCACAAGAAAACTAGAAATAGAGCAAGATTCGATGGAAATAAACAGAAAAGAAAATAAAGAAGATTTGTGTAGACCAAAAATATTTAAAAAAGGTAAAATGACACGAGTAAACATTTCGCAATAAAGCTATCCCAAATTCAATATCTATGAATTGTTCAAACTTCCAAGGCTCAAACAAGCAATATCTTCAAGACAATCCTACTATGCTACCAAAAATTGCTGCATAAACTACCACATAAGAGACTCCATTTTGACTAGATAATAGATGTCAATGATTGCATTCAAATAGAACCTTTAAAAGACTTGACAATTTCTGATTGAAATACCACGGGAATTCACTTTAAAGATAAAAAGAAGCTATTCTGGTCCCATCAAAATACCAAAGATTTTCTGAACCCTCTCGACTACTGAATTGTTCAACGGCGTGACTACAAATAGAGGCTCTCTTACAACAATCCCAATAGCAGTTCCCACACGTTGCACAATAATGAAATTTACTACTAAAATGCTCTTAAGGCTTTTAAACACAAGCGCTTCTATGGCAAAATTTTAATAGAAATTTCTATCGGGCAACAAGAACAGTAAGAGCAATCTAAAAATCCCAAAATTACTTGCCAAGGATGATACTATCTAAACCACTAGCTAAACAATTTAAACAAAACAAAAAATGAAATGCATAACTCACAGGACCATGACAAAGAGGCTGAAATCTTTACTCTAGCAAGCCATCTTGCAAGCAATCGTTCACAATTTCTTTATCAAGATCTTCTCAAAACCTCAAGTATGTCTCCAAGTGGAGTCCAAGTGTGATCCCAATGTCTTCTCAAAACTGTGATGTATGAGACCTCCCAAAAGTCTTAAAAAATTGAGATTCTTTCTTTTTTCTCCCTCATTTGAAGCCTTTTTATAAGGTTCCATGGTAGCTAGGGAAGTTACATATTTAAAAATATCTCACCTAACTTCTCTCCCAAGTAACTTGACCAACCAATTAGAAGATTACTTGCCCAACAAGTTAAGAAATTACTTGGCCAACAAGTTAGACTTGACCAACTTAGGAGGTTAGGAAGTTAGGAGATAAATATTGCTTTTGAAAAATAATTCCAATATTTCATATAATTATTCACAATTATAGCTTTAATAGCCTTTCATTTTTACTTAAAATTTGAAGAATGGTTATTGAATCTCTTAGTGAGTTTATAAACAAGGAGATAATATAATATCTACGTTGGCATAAATATTGTTGGTACTTTAATCCTAAATATTTTATGTGTACTTGCACCCGAATGAAAATGGCTAGAAAAATTTAAATTTGAAACACCAAGCCCGAATGTGAAGGTGCTAGGCCTAGAACTGCCATCGAATACTTCCGAAAAATATATCCCGCCTTGCCAGAAATTGTTGGCAACCACCACCGTGGAAGAAGGATCTGCCGCTTCATCCGGCATCGTTGTTCTATACATTCGGTTGCTGGAGGAGAAAGATCTGGAGATAGAAACGATGTATTGGAGAAAGACATGGGGTTTTCAGTTGCCTGGAACTATTTTATTTTTCACCAATTTCACTTAGGGCTTCTTGCGTTTTTGTGTTTCTACAGATCATTTTTTAATTCCTGCCGTAGATTTCAGGGTTAAGGGCAAATGTAACAGAGATCTGAGCATCAGAGAATTTGGCATTAGGTAAGGTAGGTTAGGAACGGCCCTGCAATGGCCAGAAAAATCTTCATGTGGTGCACGCGTTGTAGGACACATCGACATCATCGGAGGCAGGTGGATCAATTACTTAAGAAATTTGAAATTGAAATGGTTTCTGCCTTGGAAGCGGCAATGCCTTAGCGAGTTCTTCTTCCACCTTGAATCCGCATCCCTACAAAAATTGTTTTTTGTTTGTTTTTGGCACTACGCGACCAGTAGAGACGTCACTGATTTAGGGACAAAAGGAATAGTTGATTCTGCACGAAATGAAAGCTATTACAAGGCAAAGAGAACCTTGCATTCCCCTTCCTTGGTACCAATGCGATCTTTGTAAACCAAACGGCATTCTCCTGGACTATTTTCATTTCTTTATAGCAATTTCGTCTATTTCCTCCCAACGCGTACAGTGGTTGGAACTGTGTTTGCTTTTTTTGTTTTTGCAATAAAAACATTATCCAAACCTTACAATGGTGACTTTGATATTTCTCATTGAAGCATCCATAAACGGGATCGGCCCTTTTAGCTTTTCAACTCTTTTCATCCTTCCCTTTGCAAAAGAGCATGAAAAATTTTTCTTTCCTTGATATTAACTTTTGAAAATGAAAATATTATATCTTCATTTCCTAATTTTCTACATGAAACTTCTAGTATAAAATATCAATAAGGCTCAACCATCATATATATTTTTTCTTTGAATATCTTCTATGGCTTATTCATATTTTATCACCTTTGTTGTTCCATGAAATGGCTAAATGTGCCAACAGTGATGAGCAATCGATTCCTTGATCATCCATACACATCTTGGACTTCCTGCATGACTACCACTAGGATTACTAAGTGAAGATCCTAGGTACGCCACTGGGATACCAAGTAGTCACACTTAAATGCTCGTAATCAAGTTGTACTCATTCCACATTACTAGGAGATAAGGGTGAGAGAGAAAGTAGTAAATAACAATTAAATAAACAAAGTGACTGCTGCAATGATGAAGTAATCTTGATCTTTATTGCCGGTCATGTGCGTGTCCAAGTACATCACACTCGAATAAAGAATGTCATACAATTACATTCACCACACTGTGGGCAGACACAGGAAAAATAATATCTCTCTGGAGTGATCAAACTACAAGAGCTTTACTACCTCTAACCTATGTATGTCTAAACAAGGGAGAGTTGCTTCTTATTTATAGACATTGCGGTGGACTGTGATATCGCATACACAATATCATAGGGGAAGATGCAATATCGTGGCCCATGCGATATCGCATCCCATCAATTTCTAAGTTAAACCTTTGTGGAAGTTAGAAAAAATGGTGAAACATTTTCTATTAAAAATGACACATTTGTGGCCCCCACAACTAAGAGCTTACCATTGGTAGCTATAGGATCAAAGAATAGAGTGATTTGGATAAATGGTTAGGAAGTTATGGGCTCTAAAAATTTGAAAAAATTCCTCGGTGTTTGTGAGAAAATGTGAAATTTTCAAAGTGGTTTCATGCATATTTATATTATTTTTTCCCTACATCAATGGGGCCACATATACAGTTCTTTGTATATGCATCAGCTCTATCAATGGGGCCTCGTATATGGAGCATGTAGACAAAATTTTCAAATTTGAATATCTTGAAAAGTACATGGAATTTTTGAATGAATTTTAAGTCCATGGAGTCTCAGAAAAGCCAATAATATCATTAAATCATTGAAGAGGATCTTTGAAAGCTCAAAAATTCAACAATTTGATGGAGAATATGTGTATATAACAAAATATGTAAAGGAGCACATGGTTTGATGTAGAAGATGGGTGTATGAAAGATTCTAGTTGTAAGAATGCATAAGGATAAGGTGCTTAACAAACCCAACCAAGAGATATGCAAGTAGGTCCTTATGATAGTAGGAACATGCCTTGTTTGCCCTTACATAACCTCAACCTACAGAGTCCATGAACCCCATAGATGATTAATGGTTGATGGAAGTTAAGGATCAAAACCCAAAAGATTCTATCAAAGTATTCAAGCATGTCAAACAAAGACACAAAATCAAGAACATGGACACTGGTAGTGATGTGAGTTATAGGTGCATAAATAGATGATGGAGAATATGGAATGTAATTTTAGATTAAGGTCATAAGAAGTCCCATGTGAATTTTGTGTTTAAATGACCTAAGAAGATCCATCCTTAGTCTAGACCAAAACCAACTATTTTCAATGACTTTGCATCACCACTCCAACAGCGATCCACCTCCTTAACACATAAGAGTGCTCCCACAAAACAACCACTATTCCATAAAGAGAAGAAAATATAAGGAGGAAGTGAGAGAGGGACTTGGTTCGAAGGGAGCTTCAAGCATGGGCACATGTCTTTCTAGTCCCATAACTAGTGCTTGTAGCACATTTATTTATCTAAGGGGTGTGCTTTGAATTTCCATCATATTTTTTTATTTTTATTTTATTTATTTTTCTTTCTCTCTCTCTCTCTTTTGTATGGGAATCATGCCATGTAAAGACTTTATTTAACTTCCTATTATTGGTTGACACAGAATGGTAAGAAGTCTACGGAAACACTCATGCACCCAAGCATGTAGGAGACTACAAAGAGTATTAATTCCTCTTAATGTCACACCCTATGTAAACCTTTGAATCCTTCCTAATTCTGGAAACTACCAAGGTTACAAATTTATTAAAAGTTTATTTAATGAAAAGGGATATCAAATTTTCAAAACAAGGAAAATAGTAGAGTTTGTAAATGGCTGGATGTTGTGGACTTACTACTTGTTACATGAAAAAGAAACGAAGACTTAGCCATTGGTATAAAAATTTAGAAATAGAAACTAGACATTAACAAACAAAATATTAAGCAAAAACCACCATTAGTAACAACTATGGCACCACTATGTCCTATTGGAACAAAACATGTTTATTAACAAAAATTAGAAAATCACACTAAAAATATAGTAAAATAGATAAGAATGTGTAAAATACCCATGAAATATTTGAACGTACTAACAATGTTGTAGAACAAAAATGGTGTAAAATAGGAAAAAGTTTTAAAATCAAAAAGGTGCAAAATAAACAATTTTGCAAAGACAAAAATGTGTAAAAAAATAGAAAAACTAAGGAGCCATATAAATGATTAGCATAGATGGTCATCTCCCCCATGATTTGGAATGAGTGGCTTCGAAAGATTGAGCATGGTTGTCCATTCATTGAGGTATTTGTTTCATTAGCTCGCTTGGGCTTGTGCAAAGGCTTTATCTATTGGATGTTGACCAACTACTTTTTGTTTGGGCTTTTAGGTTTGTATATGATAATGGATTTAGAAGGAAAGGTTTCATCAATTATATAAGGCTCATTCCACAACATTTGGAATTTTTTTGAGGTACGTGTGTGGGATTCTTGTAGAGAACCTTATCTTCTAGTTGAAATTTTACTTTTCATATTCTAAGATCATAACATTTCTTGTTGAATGCCTTGTGCACTTCATTTAAAGATAGGGCTACTAATTGATTTTCATCTAGCACATTGAGGTTGATTTATCTTTCTTTTTATGCTATATTTAGGTCAAGATCTAAGTCATATGCTATTGAGAGTGTACAGAGTTTGAATTGAATTGGAAGCACTGGAAGTTTCCTATACACCAGCTTGTAGGAACAGTAGCCAATAGGGAGCTTCCATGTTGAAAAATAGGCCCAAAGGGTATTATTGAGTTTTTTGCTCCATTATCTCTTATATTTGCTAATAGTTCTTGTTAGAATCTTTGTAATCTCCTTGTTAGTTACCTTTTCTTGATTGTTGGCTTGGGGATGATAAGGTGTTGTTAATGTATGTTTAACCCTGAAGCATTGCATGAGTTTTTGAAAAGTGGCACTTGTAAAATATTTTCCTTTATTAGAAATCAGTATACATGGCACACCAAACCTATTCACAACATTTTGTTATACAAATCAAGCAGTAGTGGATGATGTATAGTCATTGATGACTACTGCTTCTACTCATTTGGTACAATAGTCAATGATGACAATTATATATGCCTTTCCATTGGACATGGGTGTGATGGGACCCATGAAATCTATGCCACATATGTCAAATGGTTCTAGTGGTTGAATCCATTGTTGAGGATCCTTCATTCATGTAGTTATCCCACCATCTCATTGACAACATTCACAAGATCAAACAAATCGGTGGATGTCCCTAAAGATTGTGGGTCAATAGTATCCTGCATCAAGATTTTTATGGCTATGCATCTCCCACCATAGTGGCCTCCACAAGGGCCTTCATGAGCATCCTAGAGAACACACAATTCATCTACGTCGGGTACACACTAGTGAACTAGACCATCAACACACACTTTGTAGAGATGTCCATTGATTTCCAAAAAATGCCTAGCCTGATGAAGAAATTGTTATTTTTTCCTATGATCTAGACCTTTTGGCATATCTTGAGTGAGCAGATAAGTGAGGATTCCATCATACCATTTTTGTGTTATTGGAATTTTTTCATTTATTGTAGCGACAAAGAGAAGTTCATCGGAAAATTGGTTAGAGGGTAGACTCTCCTTCTCTTTGTTATCCCATCATAATTGAGACAACTGATTACTGACTACATTCTTAGTTCCCTTTTGATCTACCATTTTAAGATCAAAATCCTACAAGATCACTATCCATCTTATAACATGGGAGCTCACTATTGGCTTGTTTATGAGAAAGTAGATTACACTATGATCAGTGTGCACAAATACTTTATATGCAACCACATAGTGCCTAAACTTTTCTAGATCATACACCACTATCATTAGTTTTTTCTTTGTAGTGGTGTAATTTAGTTGTGCATACACAATGCTTTGACTTGTGTAGTGGATGTAATATGGACATTTCCTATCATCCAACTATGTAAGCACAGCTCCCAAGACATAGTTAGATGCATTCATCATGATATGGAATAGTCTAGACTAATCAAGTGTTAGTAGAATTGGAGTCTCTACAAACTTCTACTTAAGGCTTTGGAATACATCTTCACATTCCTAGTTTAGATGAAAGAAGCATCTTTCTTTGTCATCTCGACCAATGGTTTTGTGATCTTATAGAAATTCTCTATGAATTTTTTGTAGTAACTAATGTGTCCAAGGAATGACTGAACATCTTTAATAGTTTATGGTTGATGGATGATTATTACCTTTTTGGGATCCACCTTGATCCCTTCCTACAAAATTCAATGTCCTAATACAATGCCCTCTTGGATCATGACATGGCTCTTTTTCCAATTGAGTCATAGATTTCTCTCCACATATATTTTTAGTACTTGCTCAAGGTAGTTCAAGGCTTACTCAAATGTAGCACCGTAAGTGAAGAAGTCATCCATGAAGACTTTCATTTCACTACCTATTTTCTATTGAAAGATACTTAAGACTAGGCATTGAAAAGTGGTAGGGGCATTGTACAAACGAAAAGGCATCTTGCAATATGCAAAGGTCCACCAAGGACTTATGAATGTTGTTTTGTCCTGATCCTTTGGTGCAATCTAGATTTGGTTATAGCCACTATAATCATACAAAAAATCTATAATAACAATGCCTAAATATGGTTTCCAACACCTGATCAATGATTGGTAATGAAAAATGATCTTTAAACATTGCCATGTTTAGCAGCTTGAAGTTAATACAAACCTACCATTTTCCACCTTTCTTTGGCACTATCATGAGTGGGTTGATCCACTCACTATCTGCAATGGGCTAGATGAACCCTGACTTAAGGAGTTTCTCAATATTCTCTTTGATAATTTGTTTCAATTTTGGGTTCAACTACCATTGTCGTTGCCTCCTTGGCTTTATGGATGGATCAATGTAAATGCAATGTTGGCATATCTGTGGATCAATTCTAGTGAGTTTAAGATATGACTAAGTAAAGGCTATTAGCCATTTTTTGACAACTTTCAATAGTTTTACTTTCTTCTTAAGAGCAAGTTTGACATTAAGTATGACCTCCTTGCCATTTTTGAAGAATGCATATTCTAGGTTAGTAGGTAGAGTTTTCAACTCTAGTGGTTCTTGCTTAAAATTCTTAGTGATATGCAACTCTTCACAATTGGTATTAGCATTTTCATCATTAGAGTGTTGGTGATGAACTTTATTTAGTTCATCCATTCCTTCAACAAAAGTGCATGTCAGGCTCTTAGTAGGTTCCATGCATATTGTGTTGCTATCAGAATTAGCAGTTAGCCATTGGTTGTCCTTTTGTTTTGTGGTTGTTGCATATAGACACCTTTGAATATCTACTTCGTGTGCACATTGCTTACATGCAGAAATAGATGCTCATTTTATAGACTAAATCTTTTGTATGAAATTTCACCTTGTATCGCTATACATGATGCATAGAACTCATCTCTTCTTGATCTTTCCAAATGCATTTTTCTTTGACATCTCCAAGGAAAGATCTCTTATGTCCATTTGTGCATAAATAGTGCTTACCTGTGCCCTTTCCATAATTATTGAAAAGCTCCCCTTGTAGTTTTCAACATTGATTATTAGGAAATCAACAAGATAAGACCACCCAAAGATAGTGATCACAATGTCTTTGACCAGTCCCAATGGAACAATGAAGGATTGGTTTTCCAATTCCAATGTGATATTGCTCTTCTTGAGAGGTGATAGGTTTTGGGTAATGTACATCTCATGAGAAATCAAGTTCATGAAAAACTTAAATTAAGAAGAGCCCTACATGGTTCATTCCTAGAAATTTGTAGATATATAAGAGGACTCCTAGGATCAGCTAATTTCCTAGGAAAGTTGCTAGACTAGATCCAATTAGATACAACATGAGTAATCATGACAATATGGATTTTGGACAACAATTGATTTGAAGGGGACCTAATGGAATGATTTGCAAAGGATGAAATAGGAGTAGGGTGATTAGACACCTAAGTCTATGAGGGCTTAGTAGGGCTATTAGGTCAAAATAATGATCTTTTATGAGCATGAGGTTCTAAACCCCTTGATTGATGAACTAGTTGTAGATTGATAGTCCTTGTAGTATTTTGTTGGTATGACTAGGAGTAGGTAGTAGTTGCGTTGAGGGTGGAGGAATAGGTTCAAAAATAGGAGGAGGGTAAGGATAAAATGTGGAATCCCTTCTAGAATGTGGAGAATGAGCTTTGTAGTATTCAAGAGGATAGTAGTGATGTTGGAAAGAAGAAATGTGACTAGAAGAGTCACATAGAGACATGGGTTGCTGAAAGTAATACTCATATGGATATGGTTTTCTATAAGGGTACTACTTCCTTGGTGGTGACATTCTCCATGATTTTGGTTGGTGCTACTATTGATATTGCTCATACAGTTGCACTGGTACTTCACTTGGATAATATTATTGTTGGTTATGGAATCACCTAGGATTTCCTTGAGGATAAGGCAACCTTCTGGGTGCTTTCCTTCTTGTTAGTTGTGGATTTGAAGCATACACCCTAACTGCTATAAGTGTGACACAATGGAGCAACATCCCTTAGGATGTTCATATTGGCAAATGTCACACCCACTGTCATCATTTGATTTAGTCTCTAAAACTTCATCTACTATGGCAATCTTGTCCTTACCCTTTTGGTAGGAACGTTCAGCTTCTTTTCACCTCCTACGATTATAATCACTACTCTGCTCTTGTGATTCTTTGATGATTTTAAAAGTAGTTTGGAATTTCTCATCTAATGAATTTTACATTCTATCCACCTTAGCTGAAATTTTAGATAGATTTTTGGATTGGAAAGGTGTTTCTATTTACCACCTCATCATGAGATGATTCCTTCTCACTATTACAAAATCAGACTTCCTTTTTTAGATGGAGAGATCCTTGTTGTATTTCTTTGTACTTTCATTTTTTCTCAACTCTCCTTATTTTGCTACCTACTCAATTAGCCTTTGAATTTGATGGGGTTTGAGTTTTGATAGTCTCCCTTAGTCATAGACCCTAAGAGTTCTTATTGTTTCTTATCTAAGTCCATCTATGATATGGCAAAGTTGTTCCCATTGAGAATAACCATGGCCAGGGCATCTGTGTATATGATAATAGTATTTGCCCATGGTAGCATCCAAGGGTTCATGGTTTCCTTGCTTCCATCCTTGGATTTGTCTTCTCAAATTAGATACTCTCAAGTACCTCTAATACTTATCATTAAATAGCTCAATCATTGTATCCCATCGATGAGTAGATTTTGGCTCCAAAGATTAGTACCATCTTTCTACTTCTTTGATGAGTGTCCTAAGAAATAGCTTTGATTTTTGTCAATCATTTTCAATATTTTGTAAGGAATAGGCATTGTGAAAATCTTGAAGATGGATCATAATTATATTTCCCCCTCAAATATAGGAATATTATTCATATCAAGCCATCTTATCTAACTATCTTTCACTTGCCTAATTGGAATTTTTATAGCCTCTACAATATTTAGCATGCTTTGAAATGCTAGTAAAGGCTCATCATCATCATTATGTCATTTTCACCAATGATTTCCTTTGTTACCCCTTTTTTCATTATGGGATTGACAATCATCATTATTGCCCTATCATTCACCTCCATCATGGTTTTTCCTTCTATGTTGTTTTTCATAACCAGAAGAGGAAGAAGAAAATGTAAATGAAGAGGTAGGAGGATTGCCACCATGATGGTATTTACCAACTTCCCTTCAATTATCATGGCCATGTTTGTCAATTTTCTTATGATCTTGATATTTATCCAATCCCCTACCTTGACTTCCATATTTACCTAAACCTGGATTATTGATAGTGGACCATAGATTTAGGGCCACACCCCCATCACCAGTAACAACGAGTGGAGAATTTTCATGCTAAGAGCCCTCAGAGGAAGGGTTCTTAATCTCATCTTAATTAAGAAGGAACAAGGGATTAGTAAATATTTTCTCCTTCACAAAGTCATGATGCTTCTCCTAGTTTTAATCTCTGCTACCTTGTGTTTTATGGGATGGTAGTCCTAGTAGTTGTAATCATGCATAATTTACTCCTCTTAAAGATCTTGGATTCCCAACTTCTTAAGAGCTTGAAGTAGCATCATGGGCACAAATCAATTAGGATACATTACAATGTTTCCTTCCATATCACACCATTGTAGTTGTTCATCATGATGCAAGATGAAGGTAAAATCAAGCACATACTCATCTAGATGATTATATACAACTTTACATTCTTAAGGGACAAGTAGTTTAGTATCATCACACCTATGAGAAGAATACATTTTTTAATACAAATAAAATATTAATGTGCTTATGTGATTATGTTATTTAAGAATTATTTTGACCTTAGGCTTTGTCCAATAATGTTAATGATGTTCACTAAATCTAGATATCACATGTTTCAAACAAAAAGAGTCCCTGACACTAGCACTGGCAATGAGCAAGTAGATGTACCCCTATGGACAACCATACAAATCATGAAGTGTTCATGTGCAATCCAGTTAAATTTCACTGACTCTATCTCTTTCAATACACTAGTTTTCTAAGAAGTGAACTTTTCCATAACAATTATTCATTGTCTTCTCAATTATATTTGTGATGCAAAAAGGTATGATTAAGTGTAATCTAGGAATATGATTTTTATTATTTTATGTTTTATGCTTGAGGAGTGGTGAGGTACCCCTATGCCCAACCATATGAATACGAGCATGTACACACGATCTAGTTGAACTTCATGGATGGGCTAATTGTGAGTTCTAAGATAGTTATTGTGCTTCATTATTCATTGTCTTCCCATATCAAACTAGTGGAAGCTTTGTCACGTATGGTTTAGTCTAAAGTGAGGTATATGATGTAATGATTTAATGCTACTCATACTATGGAATGATAATAAAGAGTTGATGAACTAAAGGTATGAAATAAATCCTACATTTAACCTAAGGTGATGAGTATCTGAACCCGATTGTCCATACGCACCTTGGGATTCATGCAGTTGTTGTTGGGATTACCAAACACTAATCACTACTAGGTTACCAGATAATACGCTTATGTGTTCACAATTGGTTGTACTCATTCCACTTAATGATGAGGAATGTAAATAACATTAATTGGAAATAACAATAAATAAAGACATTAAAATTTTAATCTAAGAAAATCACAAATGCAAAGTGGATGCTACAATGATGTAAATGATCTCGATCTTTATTACCAAACATGTAATGTGTCCAAGCACATCACACTCGAATAAGGACACCTTGCAACCATAAACATCACACTGCGGGCATACATTGGAACTAAAATTTGAAAATTTCTAACTGACTCTGTCTATCTTCTATCTCTACCTATCTATCTATGTATCTCTCCCCCACTCTCACACACCATGAATCCCATGTGATATTTATAGGCAAGCATGGTAGAAATGACATTGGATATCCAACATTCCTTACTGACCCCGATATTAAATCTCCAATATTGGATCCATGATATCAGAGCCCTGATATCACTTCTAATGTAGATGATGACTCATCATACTTGCATGAATAAATGAAAAGTCACCCTCAAGTTTTGTAGAAAATGATGAAAGGTATGGGATTATTGACTGAAAAGACAATCATTACATTGTACAGGTGCTTTATTGCAATAGAATGATGACCGATTACAAGAATCAAAATTAAGGAAAAAAGGAATGATGGAGCCACTACATTGTGCCAAGGTGGTGGCTCTTCCGAAATCTCCTTTCCTTTGCCTTTATCTCCTAGTTTTGGAGGCTTGTGATGATGTAGCAGTGATTGAAATTTATCCTCCTCTATCCTAGGATCATGCATAGTCCATGAAAATGATCTAATGTGTGAGGAAACTAACACATCCCATAGACACGGTAGCTACAGAAACATTTAATTGGCTTTTACATACCAAGATACAAACTACTGTCTCTCCTCTTCAAATGTCTTGTCCTTATCTCTCAACTCTTAGTAATCAATGAAGCATCTAGACAGGTTTGCAACTACATCTTTTTGTCAATGGTAGCTCACCTTAACCACATTAAATTCTGCAATTGCGACTACTAGCTTGTCAAGAGCTACTTATTGTCAACAACCTCTTTTTCATACAACACGTATGTGGTGGCTACCTACCTCTCCAACTCATTGTGTGGGCCCCCTGCTGTCAACATGGCCAAGTTGGCATATCAAAGATTGGCCAACTCCATGTACTCTTTTAGATCAGCAATTTGTAGGTCCTAGCTTTTAACCTCCACTTGGTGGGCAAGGGCATATGTATCTAGGATGTTTCTCTAGTCAAATCGTTGGGCCACAAAGGAATCTATCTGGTCCTTTGTCATTCAAATGTTTTTTAATGACTTCTTTGTACATGCCCACCTAGTCATAGAAGCTTCTTGAGGCACTCATGCTTTTTGACCTCGTACTACCACATGCTTATTTCAATGGCTAACTTTTGTTGAATAGTGCATACCTCTTCCATAGAGAGGGTTCGATTTTCTCAGGCAAGGAAACTCATCTCATGGTTTACCTACACTAGCTGCTCTCTTAGCTAGTGGATGCTTTCTTCTAGAAAATTCTTTTGTTGCTCAATGATGGTCAACCTATTATTCGTTGCAATTAACTGCTTATTTTCTTCTTGTAGGGAAGTAAGGACCTTGAGATATGCATGGGTTTGTGCTTCTGCAATGGAAGCATCCCATACTGCGTACTCTCTTTCTCATGCTAGGGTTTTATTCTCTTCTATCATCTGAGCCAATTGCTCAATTTGAAAAGTCTCCATTATCTCTTGATGAAGCCTTTGGGCTTCTGCTTCTACATGCTAGACCCTATGCTTGGTGATGATAAGTTTTCCTTTAGTTGAAATCAGTTTGGACTGTGTTGTAGTGACATCGTTAGGGATGTTGAACAGGGAGGTCATTACCTACCTTGTTTGCAGCAATCTATCCAACATATCCTTGTGTTCAACTGGAGTCATGGTAGAATNCAATCTATCCAACATATCCTTGTGTTCAACTGGAGTCATGGTAGAACCAACCAATGCTTGCACATCTCGTGCACCTATAGGATTTGATGGTGGTACAATAGGGACATTAAAGGATTCTTTAATGTAATCCTTGATAACTTCTGTTGCACCTGCCACATCCTAGTATTGCATGACTACAAATGTATCCCCTTCATCACTTTCAAAAAATACTTGAAATGATGTGGCATTCCCAGAGATCCGTTGTGACCACTGGGCCTCTCATCCAGACTAGAGTGAAACCTGCCCTATGGTAGGATCATAAAATACCTTGGTCTAGACAGCATCATCAAGAACTCAAAAGAGACTTGAGTCATCAAGTGTTTCCAAACTCATGAGGTCTGAGATCTACCAGAGATGATTAAGTGCAGGTTTATAATCATAAATTGGTAGCTATTGCTAAGGTGGTTGAGACGGCGGTGGTAGTTGTTCAAACTATGGTCTATGGCTAGGTCTTTCTTCCTACTATTTCTTGGCCTACACCAACTGGTTCCTAAGTTATTCGAGTTTTTGCCCCAGTTGGATGATGTATCTATGCTCTGGATGCTGCTCCTCCTATTCTTCTTCCTCTCCAAGATCTTTTCTCGGAGGCGTTGGTTTGAGTAGTTCTGCAAAAGAAGCATTTTGAGCTTTGTGGGATACATCATTGGTATAACCAAGGATTCTAGCACATTGAGATAGTTTCCAAATTAGATAGGGGAGTGGCAAAGTGAGCTTCCCTGTCTTCGCCTCTTCGAACCGCCACTTGATCTCCATGAAGTATAGTTGGGGGTTACTAGACAATACACTCATGTGTTCGCAATTGATCATACTCATTCTGCTTAATGACGAGGAATGTAAATAACATTAATTGGAAATAGCAATAAATAAAGACATTGAAATTTTAATCTAAGAAAATCACAAATGCAAAGTGGATGCTACAATGATGTAAATGATTTTGATCTTTATTACTAAACATGTAATGTGCCCATGTACATTACACTCGAATAAGAACACCTTACAACCATAAACATCACACTGCGGGCATACACTGGAACTAAAATTGGAAAATTTCTAACTGAGTCTATCTATCTTCTATTTATACCTATCTATCTATGTATCTCCCCCCCTCGTCCCCTTCCTCCCCCCCTCTCACACACCATACACCCCATGTGATATTTATAGGAAAGCATGGCAGAAATAACATTGGATATCCAACATCACTTACTAACCCTAAAATCAAATCCCTGATATTGGATTTGCGATATCGGAGCCCCGATATTGCTTTTAACACAGATGATGACTTATCAATGGTCTTGGTGCTTAAAATAGAAAGATGAAGTAATTTAATAACTAATTTAATTTAACTAATTAACTAATCTTTAACTAGTCCTAACATAAGCATCAGGTCCCACTTTCTGTACATGTCTTGAACCCACATATCCACTCCTAGAATTACCAAGTGCTATGTTATTAGGCAAATGAAGAAATAATGTTGCTGGGATTACCAAGAGAATACATGTTTATGCTCAAAGTAGTCATACATATGTGTTTAATCTATTAGGCTTAATTATTTAAGTAATAACTTAGAGTCTAATCTAGCTTAATTAATTGCATAATTAATGAAAACAATAAATGCATAAATGAATCATTAATCTAATCTAAGTGCTATAAGGTTTGATTAAAAGGCTTGTCTTTATTGTCATTCACACTAGTGTGTTTAGGTACAACAATGCTCGAATAAAGATATGTACATGTTTTGACTCCTACTGTGAGCACTCAAAAATATTCTAACTCTCAAATGGAAAAACTACAAGATCTCTACTACAACTATAATAAGACATGATATCAACACGGTTGATGAACACACATTTATAAACTTTATTCAAGAGCTACATCCATGGGGCCCCATAGATGTAGCAAACACTACATTCATGTAGCATTGCCAACAAGGCCATGTTAACAAGGGCCCATCAACACAACACAATGATGATTCATCAACCTATAAATATAGCACTTGGATGCATGGTTTGGCAATAAGTATTTTCCAATAGAGTAGTCAAACTCTTACAGTTTTATTTTGTTGTCTTAGAGAATATTTAGTGAGTGCCCGTAGTGTGGATCTGAGTTAGTTGCATGACATCTTATTTAAGTAGCAATGTACCTAGACACATTCCATGGATGACAATAAGATTGAGATTGATTCTAATTCATTGCAGCACTTTGACTTAGATAAGATTTACTTTTCATGTACTTAGTTAATATGTATGTTTCCATGCATCCTAATGAATTGGCAGAATGAGCATGACTAGTTTCAAGCATAAACACATATTCGCTTGGTAATCCCAGTAGCGTTATTATTTGGTTTGCCCAGTAGAATAGCACTTGGTAATCCTAGTAGTGGATATGTGGGTTTAGGACATGTACAGCAAGCTAGGAATGAACACTCATTGCCCATAGGCTAGTTTAGACTTTACTTTCTATTGTTAATTAGTTTAAATAATTAATTTCTTTATTATTATTAGGAGTAGCATAAGGTTGAAACAACATCAAGAATCATATGCTTGACTTTGGACTAAACCATATGTGACAAAGCTACCACTAGTCCAAGTGGCAGGACAATGAACTACGATCAAGGCATAATGATCTAGATGCCATAACTAGTCCCATCCATGGAATTCGACTAGATTATGCATGAACACTTGTGATTCATGTGGTTGGGCATAGGGGGTACCTTGTCTCTCATCAATAAGGAATGAGAGGCATGGTGAATAAATATCTAAATAGGCTTTTAAAGACTTATGCCATCACGATGAGTAATGATATTTTATATAATTTAATAATTATGAATTACATCATTATGGACCATGAGCCATCGAGATTATTACTAAGAGCCACTTTTATTACATTTCACATGTGATGTTGCATATGTCCCTAAGGGGGATCATAACATGAGTGTTGCCCCTATCCCCAAGAGGGATTGTAATGCATGTGTATTTATTATTGCTTTACCTCTTAAAATTCCAAATGCATAAAAGTCATAAAACATAAAATAATAAATATTTCTATATATCCCTCTTGCTATGGTAACATGGATTTTATTTATAACTTATGTATTATAATATTTTTTACATGTCTTGAACATAAGGACATACACGAGTGTTCTTAGCAATCAACTTAACATCATTTTTGAATCTTCCAATTGAATGGCACTATGATTCTGATTGTATATCCCTTTGGTCCAAAATTACCAATATTATATGGTACTTTCAATGGTAGCATCATAACACTTAATTTGGAAGCTCCAAGTTATGGGTTCAATTTTGGTAGACAATATTGAGTTATAAAGTTATAATTAAACTATATGTCTTGGGGTAAATATTGTTAAACAAAAATTTTGGATTCCAATACCATCCAATTAATTAATGGGTCATTGCTCACTTGATTAAAGTATGTGGTTAAATATGGGTTTCAAGTCATAAGTTCAATTCTAAGGAATATTCTAAAGTATGAATATAAAGTTTAAGCTTGTTACTTTATGTATAGTAAGCAAAGATTATCAAGTTAATTAATAAATGATAAAAAGAAAAAGTTCATGGTTATCTTAGAGGAGAATATAAACATTAATCCAATATGCCACTTAATTAATAGGTGGGAGAAAGAGGGTTCGTATATATAGACCTAGTAAATACCTGGAAATGAGGGACGTTCACGGTTATTAAAAATATAAGTCCACTGACACAAATGGCACATGATGGATAGGCTGAGAGGCGTCACATAGGTAATTATATGCATTTAATTATTAATTATAGTTGTAATTATTAATTATTTATATACTTGACACATGCCAGGTTTTTTAGAGGTAGAAAAGCATTGAATAATGAATGGGTGAGACAAATTAAACGGCAAGGGAAGCATGAGATGAGATCAAGAACCTGGAGGGTGGCTATAAAAGGAAGTGGACCGGAGAATAGTAGCGAAAAACTCGATCGTTTCAAACCTACTTATGTTGAATTCACACCCAGACGGACAGACAGAGAGAGGAGGTGAAGAGAGCCAAGCAAGCATAGCAAGAAAGTAGAGCCGGATCTGCATCTGCATCAGCATAAGCCATGGGAGAAGGAAGCAGAATCATGGCTGTTGTGATGGGAGCAGTGATGGCAATGAACATGGTAATGGTGATGGTGCAGGGGCAGCATTCTATGTTTTTAGCACGTTTCCACTTTCATGTTCAATCAAAGATCGAGAAACGAGTTGTTACTCCGATTCGGTTCGCGAATCTATTTATGGTTTCATACATTTTATATTCAAAATTTGCATTAAACTTGGGGCAAAAACAGCGGCGCGTTAAGTTCGGTCTGTCGTTTATTTTAATTTAGTCCTGTAAGATAATTTCTAACCGCTGATGCAAATTATTCCATGCACTCGCTGGTTGGCTGAAAACGTTAGCAAATTCACCGGCTTGTAGGTATTCGCTAACCTTGAGTTTCTTTAAGTTGCAGTGTTTATTGTTGGGCCGACCAAGTATCCATTGCTGGTATTACTAAGCATTAATATATTATATGCTTGAATTGATCTTACTTGCGTTACTTATGTATTAGAATATTAAATGTTTAAGAATGAGAAAGTAAATTACATTTAAGGTAAAATACTAGAATATAATATTTAACTAATTCAAGTGTTCTAATAGATAAAAGAGACCTCCATTTTATTGTCATTCATACAATTGTGTCCAAGTATATATTACACTTGAATAACATGCCATAAAATCAATTTGATTCATGTTGTGAAGAGTTAAAAGGAAAAGTTTGCTAAGTTTTATAGAAAGAAATTGTAAGAGTCTAGCTAAGGTATTGACCAAATGGTGAGCTAAATGCGACGGGTGTGTGTACTTATATAGGCAATGGTTGGATTAGTGTCAATGCACAATGGGCATGTGTCAACGCAACTACCTTATTAACATTTCATCATACCCCTATGACTAACGAAAAACTTGTCCTCAAGTAACGTTTCATCATACCCCTATGACTAACTAAAAACTTGTCCTCAAGTAAACAAAAATGGGATCGAGTTTCTTACAAAATTTGAGGAAGTATGGGACAAATTGACTAACTAAGTCTTAAGTGCCATACTATACAGATTACAAAATTAGTGCAAATTATAATGAAATTAAATACTTTAATAAAATTGGCAAGTTCCTATTTAACATATGGAAGCAAGATGAATTCTTCACACCATGCCTAGAGCTGGAGGCTCTTGTGGTGTAGAAGATCCTTCATCTCATCCTGGCATTGTGGGAGACCTAGGCTATCTTGCTACTATTGTTGCTACTGCTGAAAATTGAAAGGCATCTAGGAGTGCCTTAATTTTCTCTTCTATATTGTGGTGATCATGAATAGTCTAGGCTTCTTATCCTAGATGTAGTGCTAGAATAATCCATAGGCACGACAATGTTAGGAACATCTCCTTCATATTGATGAACCAGCTTGCGAGTTGCTTATGTTTGATGTCAAACATATGAGCAAGGTTTTGCAACTTTTGGTAGTCACTTATTCTCTTGGAGAGGTTCTTAGTAATAAATCATCGATTAGGGAATTTTCTCTTGAGAACTTCAAGCTTCTATTGGCCACTTCCAACTTTTGTTTGGTCTCTTTGTGAAGCTTGAACTCTGCCTCATGAAGGAGGTAAGAGCTAGTCACCTGCTTTTCTAATTTTGTCTTGGGCATCCCTACAGTCAGCATTATCAAGTCTACATATTAGAGGTTGGCAAGCTTCATGTATTTAATCATCTCTTCAATCTACAACTCCTTCAAGTGGATTTTTGCATAGTTATATGATTGAATCCATAAAAGATGGAATTCCATGCATTGCCTCCTGATTGGACTTACTAAATGGTCTTATTCATCTTTATCTTGATCAACTTGAATTCCATTTTGTTGATCTCCTTAATTATTTTGACCTACTCCTTGTAGTGATTTTTAACTTGTTTATACTTTAGGGCTTCATTTTTTCAAGTAGTGATCTCAATAGCAATCTTTTGGTGAAGGGTTTGAACCTCCTTAAATTCAAGTTTACCTTAGTAAGATATTCTTCATGCTAGTAAATGTACTACAAAATTTGATCCTTTTTTATTACTTAGCATTCTACAGGAGGTGAATACCATGGGTTAGCACTAGTTTTTCGTTATGAACTTGAGAGAGGTCATGATTAATGTTATTAACCATTGCTTCTAATAGTGACACCTTAAATATTATAATCTCCTTAGCATTCTTAGCCTCTTGATATTTTTGCTAAAGCTACTAGAAAGTTTCATTTCTTACGAGTTTTGACATGAGAATGGTAGGATCCAAGAGACAAGCTCTAAGTTCAGCAACTCTTAAGGCTAACCATTTATTACTAGCAATGAGCTTCTCAAGTTGCACATTGGCAATCAATAGCTTACCCATTGTTTGTAGTAGCTACGACTGAGTGATTGATATATCTTCTGGGAGATCAAAGATCTATGGAATTGATTTTTTAGCTTCCACCAGTCATTCCAACACTTCCTTATGATAGGCAGAGCTCATCCTTTTGCTCCCTAGTCTTGATAATGCCTATACATCTACCATGTTAGTAACAACAAGTACAAATATAGTAGGAGCACTTAGAGCTTCACCAATGTGGTTCACCACCACCTCTGTTGCTAGCTCTTGGCCCTTGTGTAGCATGACTAGAAGAATTTCTACTTCATCTTCCTCAAGCATTACAAAGAAGACTGTTGCATTTCCAAAAATTTCAAGAAATGTTTTTCCTAGGATGGATATAGTAATCTCTCTAGTACTAGGATTGGAGTAAACATATGTCTAGTTTCTTTGTGATGAGAACAACAATGTCATGTCATTATCTAGTTACTTGATGATCCTGGTGATCTCATTTAGGTCACCCATGATGGTAGACTAAAGATTCCTTACCATATTTGGAGGCTTACTATTATTGTAGTAGTTGCTCTTTGAGATTCTTTAGTTACTTTATAGTGATCAACATGTTAGGTGTTATCTTTGGTGTTGCAAGTGGCGGTGGTGATGGTTGCTTCTCTTCTTGAAGTTTGGTAGGAGCTTTATACTTCATCATTTCCTGCTAGGATGTAGTAAGAGCTTTGCAAACCACATCGTTCAAGTAGCAAGCTATACCTTCCCTTTTACAAATATTTTTTATTAGACATGTGAAGGGGAGTGTCTTTCTACCCTTTTCATTCTCTTTCAATTGTTTGTCAATCTTAAGGAAGATGAGTTACAGTAGGTTGACTAAGAAATTTTTACTTAGAGCTACACATGCCTTAGTGGAGGACGTTGTAACCTTACTTGACCTCATTGTTGGATTAAGGTGATAGATCATTATTCTAAAATATTCTCACTCTACCTTGATGAGGATATTGTACTCTTTGCTATCCACTCCATAGCACCTTTGAACCCACTCTTTTTTGGACTTTGGGTTTGCTTAGGTAGATATCTCCACTAGCTTTGCACTTGTCTTGGGTAATCTAAGGAATTTAGTAATAGATGTAATTGAGTAGGAGATGATGATGTCCTTTACCTTTATAATGACATCTCTTTGTCAGTTATTCTAGAGGAGGTAGGTTTCACTCATGTATCATTTTCCACTATTAGAGAGAATGGGTCATAGTGAAGACCCTTGTAGTTATGTTCAAACCGCTTCTAGTGCAAGCCCTAGGAAAGATCTAAAATTTAACTCTTGTAGGATGAAGCTATGAATCTCCTTGGTCCAAACCTTCTCTAAGTAGGCTTTTGTAAGTATAACATCTAGATTAGGTCTCGGCCTTGGAACTTTTTCCTGTTGGATTATCTTATTTTTTTCATAGAAATTTCTTAGACAAATTCCACCTTAAGCTCCTCTCATAGAAGTCAAGTAGCATGGGTAGCTTTAATACTTACTTGTGGGATTTTTTTTACCCCTTTCTCCTTGTGGTTACTTTTCCCTATGTTGTGATGATCCTCTTACTTGTAGTCCTTTCTTGGGTGCCATCTATGATAACAAACATAACCTAGGATTAGTTCATATGCATAATGTTTGCTTCCTTTAGATACCTTTCTTTGTTTGATCGAGTTATGTTTATTGGTTAGACATTGGAATTTCATCGTTATGTCCTTATTAGTAATCATAAGCTTATAATATTATTTTATTATTATTTTATTCATGTTCTAATGGAGGTTGATTATTGATATTAACTCTTTATGATCATTAATTTAATATAATTTTAATATATTATTCATGGGGAATTAGAAAAATTTCCAAAAATAATTTCTATGAAATCCTAGTATTTAATGCTCCCATGACATAAAGCATACCTTTGATAGCTCATGAGTTGAAGAATGGGTGAAATTAGATAAGAAATTTAGAAGTTATGGCTCTTGGAAGGCTCTTGGGCTCTAAAAAGTGGCAAAAAATCCTTTTGCATTTGGAAGAAATGGTGAAAATGAGCTAAGTATCATATGTATATATAGGATTCTTATGTCACGTCAATGGGGTTGCATTAAGTAAGCTCACTACATCAATGGGGATGCATCGACATAGCTATTTGCAAAAATTTTTCACTTAATGATAGTTAGGGATTTTGGATCATTTTGGGGTCAAAATAAGAGCCAAATGAAAGTGAAAAAACTAGAATACCATAGCAACAATACAATGAAGGATCTGTTTTAAGAAATTGAAGAAATTTAAGCACACGAGATGAGTTCTTAGAGGATGTTTTAATGCTAAAATAGAGTAAAAACTAGATGTTTCAAGATATCAAAATGACCAAATTTTTAATGAGGCCTATGATTAGGAAATTTAACTTAAGATAAACCAAAAGAGATGCAAGTGGGTCCTTCCAAAAGTAGATTTATGCCTAATATGCCCTTGCATATCCTCATCAAAAGGAGTCTGTAGACACCCAAGATGATGAATGGTTGTTTTAAGTTAAATTTATATCCATGTAAGGAATTGTCTTAGGATTATGCATACGGAAAAACAAAACTATTAATTTACCATGGCATGAGGAAATGAGGTGGTAGAAAGTGGAGCAAGTGAATGGTAGATAGAGAAAAATGGATGGATAATTTGCATCATGGTCATAAAGGATCCATGGTGAAATTTTTAATTAAGATGATCTAATGCTAATATGTTTTAAGTCTAAACCAAGTTCATTTCAATTATAGTGACCTCACATTCACATATTCCTATTTTTCTACCATCAAGAGCTTATGACGACCACAAAGGACAACTGTTACTTCAAAAGAAGATGAAGAAAGAAGAAGTAGGTGGAACCTTAGTTAGAAGGGTGTCTTCAGGCATTGGTAAGATGTCTTTCTAGCCCCATAACCAATTATTGTAGCTCATGAAATTGTCTAAGGGGTATGCTTTAAATTTTCATTATGTTTGTTCCTTTATGGGAATCACACCATGCAGAGACATGCTTCCTTTTATGGTCAATTGTAGGAGTGATGATATACAAATGAGGAATCATAGAACTTAAAATGAAAGTTGAGAAAAGAACACAACACATTCTCTTGAGATCACATCTTTTTCTTTTTTCTCTTTCTCCTTTCATAGTTTGTTGGATAACATAATCACAAGTTACTTTTAGTTTTAATGTGAAAGAACCTTTATGGTTCTATGATGTAGACTCCACATGGAATAGATGGAATGGGTGGATGTCATGAGCTCACTACCTAATACTAAGAGAAAATTAACAAACTGTTAGTAGAAAACATAATTCAAGAATAGAGTTGACCTTTTGTTAATCAATCATAACTTTCATGGCTATGTTTCACAAATTTCAGAACTCGTAGTAGCCTTGGAATAAAATATGAGATTTCAAATGAGTTTGAAAATAATAAGAGAATAACAAAGAAAAAGAAAATAAAAATATATAAAATAATCAATAAAATATTAGAAAAATGAAAAACATATAAATAATGTTGCAAGTCAAAAATAAGAAAAATCATTTCCTCATCAAGGTTTTACAGTAGGTGGATATCTACCCCACAACTAAGTTGGAAGGAGGAGACTTAGAAAATGGAATGTGATTGTTCTTGATTAGAGGTATCAATGTTGTGATCAGTCACTTAGAAGTCCATAAATGATTTAAGTTGTTGGATGTTGACTAGCATGTGCTTTTGAGGACTTGTTGGATGGTAAATTATCATAGCTCTGGAAGGAAAAGTTATGTGGATAATGTAAGATTCTTCCCATAATATTTAAAAACATAATTCATTGTGGCATATGCATGGAATTCTAATATAGAATATTTTCTTCTGGTTTGAACATAACTTTCCTGATCTATGCATCATGATAGTGTTTATTGTGTACCTTATGCACCTTATTCATCATTAGTGCTACTATTCAATTTTTATCTAGCACATTAAGAGTCATAGATTATTTCTTTTATGTTACGTTATGTTGGAAACCATTTGGGGTCACCAACGTTTGTGGCCTTCGAGTCTCATGATTTTGGAATCACAAAATCGAAGGTGTTCTTCAAATAGGATTTAGGTACTTCCTGGTCTTTAGCAACACCAAGGCTTATATACCTCTAAATAAACTGAGTAGTTATGAAACATACTAGATGTTAGTATATGCTTACTGTTACAAATGTTGAAATGATTGGGTTGTGTATAAAACTATAATTAGCTATCGTAAAAGAGATTTGACTAACTTTGTCAAATACTATGAGTTGTTGGAGATTCCTATTTTGTTCAATCACTTAGTTTATACAATCTTTATAGTATGCTACTTGTAATAAATAAAATTTTGCAAAAACATTTGAACACAATTCTGCCAATCTACTACTAATTTTCACTAGCGAGAAAATTCCACAAGAAAACTAGAAATATAACAAGATTTAATGGACTTAGAAAAAGAAAGAAAAGAAAACAACTTTGTGTGAAATCTTAAATATTCAAGCAAGATAAAATGGCATGAGGAAACACTTCGCAATAAAGCTATTCCAATTTAATTAAACTACAAATTGTTCAAACCCTCTGAGCTCAACAAGAAATTTCATAAAGACAATTTTATTATACTACCAAAAATTGCTGTGTAAATAAACAAAGTACAAGTCTTTAGTTTGGCTAGTTAATAGTTGTTAAAGATTGCATTCAACAGAGCCTTCAAAAAAATTAACAATTTCAAAATTGACATACTAAGGCAATACACTTTAAAACAATGAAACTATTATAGTCATCTCAAAATACCAAAGATTACCCTAGATTCTCTATGCTCAAAATAGGAAATTTCATTAAGACATTACTATTAGATTTCTCTTAGGCTTTTCAACAACATAAGCTCTTTTATGGCTAATCTTAACAAGAGTCTAATATTGTGCAAAAATAAAGCTCTAAAAGTAACCTAGGAAAAATCCCAAAATTAATTACCAAGCATGATACTATCTAAACTATTAGCTAAGCAATTAAAAAAATGGGAAAAAATGAACTCAAAAGATTAAAACAATGTAGCCAAATTGATGTCCTTAGCAAACCATCTTACAACTTCAATATCTTCTTTTTGATCTTTTACCCCCCAAAAAATCCCCTTTAACTCTACCTTTGAAGGTCCTTTTATAGTGACCTTAGGGTACTTACAATAATCATGAAAGGTTAAGGGTATTATAAATATACAGGAGTATTAATTCATAACCACCTTAGAAGTTATAACTTCTAAAAGAACTTATTAAAAATTGAACCTATGGTGGCCAACTGTGTCCTTAGTAATAAATATCATGGAGATTACCATGGCAAGTTATAAAAATATATGCCATAACATAATATATGGCAAGTGTTCCATCCATCAATAACTTCTCATAATATAAAATTTTCAAATGACATAAATATTTAGTGGGTGCATGAGGAAAGGGCTAACCAAGGTAACAAGATTACAGAACAAAATCATATATGATTTTAACAATGTAAAATTAGTTTACATCTTAACAACGGGTGCGCATTACACTCTCGATGACGAATTATTATATATTTTTTAAAAGAAACTCAGCCAAAGATTAAAATTCAATGTTTCCGTCAACGGATTTTTTATCGTCCCAGGCGTTATTTTTCAGCCATTGCCATCAAACACGTAATGCTACTGCTATCACCCGTGCCTTGCTCGTTGTCAATGTCATCAGTGCCGCAGCTATTCTTGTTATGTTGGTTGTTGTTACTTCGGTGATGCCGCCAACGTCGCCTTTTTGAATTTAATGGAATGAGGATAACAGCAGGGTTTGGCTTCTATGGCAGAGATCCAAACGACGTGTATAGGAACAGGGGTAGGTTTTCATTTTTGGTTGTCATCAAGTATTTTTGCCGTCAGGGACGTGTGGAACTCTTGACAGGAGCCACCACCGCCGTTGTTCGACACTTGCTGTCCGATGCCTCTACGTGTGCGCTGATTCTCCTCGGAGACAAACATCAACCTTATTATTTTAACCTTTGAGGCTTTTTCATTGATTTTTTCTCACCACCATTCATATATATTTAATTATTATACTCTCCTCCATTACCCTAATTCTTATCTTTCAATCACCAAAAATAAATTGGGAAAATAAAAATCTACTCTATGAGATGGTTTAAAGATGTCAATAGGTTAATGTCTACATCATGTTCATAGGTAGTTGTGAGTTTATGAAGTTTAGTTTGAAAGGTAACTTTATGTATACTAACTTATAGAAAGTGTAACCTATAGGAAGTTTCCATGTTGAGCATACTTGATATGCCCAAAGAACACTGTTGAGTTTGTTACTCTAATCTTTTCTCTATCTATTGATGGTGGTGCATGTTAGAAATCTTGTGATTTCCCTATTGGTGACCTTTGCTTGATCATTGTCTTAGAGGCAATGAGGTGTTGTGAGTTTATGTTGCACCTCTAAGCATTGCATTAACTTATGAAAAGTGGAAACTATGAAATATATTTCATTGTCTAAAATTAGTGCTCTAAGAATACCAAACCTATTTACCATTTGTTATTGGAAAAATCATGCTACAATGATAGATATATAATAAGATATGATGTAAGATTCAGTCCACTTGCTATAGTAGTCAATGATAACTATAATGTAGGTTTTTCCATTGGATATGGAGGGGATGGGTTCCATGAAGTTAGTTTTCCAAAGGTCGAAAGGCTTCGGTGGTTGAATCCATTGTTGGAGCCCTTCCATTCATGTGGTCATTCTTCGAGTGCTTTGAAATCTCTCACACAAATAGGAGAAATGATGAGCATCCTTGAATATTGTTGGCCTAAAGTATCTTGTCATGAGGATCTATTTTACTATCCTCCTTCCTACATAGTTGTCCCAATAAGAACCTTTATGAGGATCCTAGAGGACTCTCAATTAATTTGTGTTAGGTACAAACCATCATACCAAGGCATCAACACAAACTTTGTAGAGGTTGCCTTTGATATCCATATAATGTTTGACTGGGTAAAGAAATTGTTATTTCTTCTTATGATCCCATTTTGGTAGAAGTCTTCTATGTGAGTAGATATGATAGGAGCTCATGATACCAATTTGTTATCCTTGGTGCATGAACTTCAATGGACTTAGCAACGAGGAGTTCATCTAGAAATTCATTAGATAAAGATTCTTCCTCATCATTTCTATTTGATTTTAACTAAGAAAAATGATTTGTAAATATATTTTTGGTGTCTTTTTTGTCCAACATGGTAAGATCAAACTCCTATAAGATCACCAATCACCATATAATATAGGGGCTTAGTGCTAGTTTATTCATAAGGAAATGAGTTGCACTATGATCTATGTGCATAGAGATTGAATATTCAAGCATATATTAACTAAATGTTTCTAAGGAATACACCACTACAATGAGTTCTTTTTTAGAGATAGTATAGTTGAGTTATGCACACACAATACTCATGCTTGTACAGTGAATATAATATCGAAATTTTATATCATTCTTTTGTATAATTACCACTTTCAAGGCATAGTTAGATGTGTCTTTCATAATGTGAAATTATTTGGACCAATCTCGAGCATATAGAATTGGAGTTTCTATGAGCTTTTGCTTCAAGTGTTGCAAAGCTTGTTTGAATTTCTTAGTCCATTCAAAAACTGCATCATTCTTGGTGAGCTCTACCAGTGGTTTGACAATTTTAGAGAAACTTTCTATGAAGCACTATAGTAACTAGTATGACTAAGGAATGACATCACATCTTTGATAATTTGATGTTTTTAGTTATTTTCTGGATGAACCTTACCTTTTTAGGGTCCATCTCAATTCTTTTGCTTGAAATTTTATGCTTCAAGATAATGTCATCTTAGATGATCATGTGGCTCTTCTACTAGTTTAGTTGTAGATTTGTTTTTACATATCATTTTAGGGCATACTTGAGATGGTCCAATGCCTATTCAAAGTTCATATCATAGATGGAGAAGTCATCAATGAAAACTTTCACATCATTACCAATTTGCTATTGACAGATGTTTAGGACCAGACATTGAAAATTTGCATGAGTATTATAGAGGCTAAAGGGAATTTTCTTATATGCTAAAGTTCCCTAGGAACTTGTAAAATTTAACTTTGTCTAGTCTTCTAACATAACTTGGATTTGATTGTAGCCACTGAACCCATCCAAAAAACTGTAGTAATTATGCCCCACAATTATATCCAATCCTTACTTCAAAAATGATAATGGAAAATGATCTTTGACTGTGATCATGTTCAATATCCTGAAGTCTATATAGACCCTCCATTATTCTGGTTTCTTTGCTATAATAATGAGTGGGCTAGTCCATTCATTACCTATATAACTATGCACTCTATAAATCTTCCATCAAATTCTTAGTGTTACAAAAAAGCTATTAGATGATTAGACTAACTAACTGTAACGATGGAAAACGTTGGCCGATGGAAATACCGACGGAAATCCATGGTATACAGTTCTAACCCCGGATCCGTGTGAGGACCATGATGGAGAAAACAAATTCGAGGTGCCCTAAATGGTCTTGTTGATCAGACATGGACTTATTTAATCAGTAAAAGGTTTGATAATAATTTTGATGGCGAAATGCAGGTTCTTTATGAAGCAATGTAATTTTTTTACCCCGAAAGTAATTGAAGATAATGCAAATGATTTAGGTAAGATTGCCAAATCTATCTAACTAGGGTGCAAGAGATCATATTCGATAGGTAATACGATCAAAAGATCTAAGATTTAATTTATGAAAACAATATGTTTGATACAATGACTTCAGGAAGACTTCAATTTGGATGAAGCATATGCCAGTGACAAGAAAGTTATACAAAGATGAAACAAGCGAGGATCAATCTACCTTGATCTAGCCAATCTAGGCACAAGGAAGTTAGATCTGTGGGAGAATATCTGGTAGCCAATTTTTTTTGACCAAGAATTCTTATCAGTCACTTCCGGCGTTCTCACGATCGCTAATTCTCCTTTGCTCTTTTGCTAGTCTTGAAAGAAAATTTTTTGCCAACCCTTTGATCTTCGTCAACTGGAGCATTTATAAGGTCAATATTAGGACAAAAACACGGTTTAAGTGACACGTGTCTTGCACTCATAAAATGTCGTTGACTCAATGTGTTGTCATTGAAGCTTACGACGCTATGCTGCGTAGCACATCATAAACTACCCTCGTGCGGGATTTAGCACCATACTATCTTTTGATTACGCTGTAATACACTGGAGAGCATATTATGGCATATGATGTGCTTGTCGTTACTTGAATTACGCTGCATTACACTAAATTATGCATAGTAGCGTAATTCAGCATAAAATGATGAAACTGCAAAAGTTAAAGTGTTGTTGCCGCATTTCCTCTGCTTCTATCCTTTTCAGGGCTTTTACTGCATTGCACTACGTAAAGCAGCGTAATGGGCCCCTTAACTAGAAAAGAAAACTTGCTGAGACACGCGTTATACTGCAAACTGTTGCTTAGGACTTGATATTTTTGCTGGGCTATCGAAGTCTTGTATGCTTGCTATCCTTGATGCTACGGTGGGCTATCTTTGATATTACGCTGCACAATGTGATGTTACGCTATGTAGCGTAATACAACGTAATTTGCCAAAAATTAAGATTTTTGAAATAGATAACTTGCGAAATTGGAAGCTTGTTCACCGTGCATCCATCAGTTTGCTCCATCCTCTAGAATTCACTTGTGCTGTAATGCACAATGCTATAGGACAGACCTTCGATTGGAAAGGAACTTATCGTGCCTTACCTTGTTGCAACCCTTTGTCTGAGTCACCAGTTTTTTCACTAAACTGTTGAGGATTTGAAATTTTTCAATGGCCCCTCTTTGTTGATGTTTAGAGGGCTTGCTCGAAAGCTGTCGACAAAGAATACGAAACACCGGAAAGGCAAAAGCATCAATGGTGTTTGTCGGAGACAGCTCAAATGCCATTTTGTCAAACTTAGAAGTGTGAGGATGGAAGGAAATAGAGTGTAGAAGGAAACTTATAGGAGTTAAGGATGGTAGGTTCGGGGAAGACTCAAATACATGATCATGAAGCTTCTCCGAACAAGTCATTACGTCCTTTCGCTAATATGTTAATGAAAGGTTACATCATCATACTGCATATCAAGGGCTTGCAAATGCAATTTGTGTTACACCTGCATGGCCTGGAAAAGTTGTTTTAATCCATTTTGCCAAACCCCTTTTTTTTCTTGCCAAAATGCAAATTGCATGCCACAGGGCGAGCTGCGTTACGTTAGTTTATGGGCATGACAATGAAAAATGGAGTTACTTAATGCTCACTGTCTGTACAAGCAAAGAAGAAGGTGGGATAATTGTAAGGATAAGGAAGGGATAAGGAAAGGGGAAAAAATAAGGTAAGACATCCGAAGGAGGGAGAGGTAGGGTTTGCACTTCCAAGTGACCAGACTAGTCTGAGCAGCCACCTCTAAACGCCATGGCACCTCACCTTCCAATGAAGTATTCTTGATCAACACTGTCGTAACAAGTAACCTGCAAAACACAACATAGGATAGGAAGGCATGAACAAATGTCTTGATCATTAAGGAGGGAGGTTGTTGAAACAAGCACCATCCAAAACAACAAGGAGAGTGTAGGCCCTTGAAACTGGGACCGCAGCGAGCAGCAAGAGTGTCAATGTTGATGCCGTGGTTCTTGTAGTTGCCATCAAGAGCCAGATTCATCTTGCTCGAAGGACCATACAAAGAATATGTCAGAAGAATCTGCTATGCCAGTGTCTGGTGACGATGATGGACGGAGGCCGCTAAGGCTACAGATAACCATGATTTTTTCTGCGCCCCAAGTGGCAAAACTGATCCCAGGAGGTGCAGCTATGAAGTGGCTGTCGTAGCAACATCTCCAAGGGGTCAGTAGTATACCTTTCAGCATGTCCGAGGAATCAGCAGAATGCCAACAGGGTAACGGCGTCGTATCTATCCCAACGTCTTACCTGCTCCATCTGGTAGGGATGCACTGCAAGAATGATCACACTCACTCGCTTCATGGATGGCTAGTTGTCAAACTCCAATTTTAGGTCCTGGTTGACCATTGTTGCTAGTTTTAAGGCTCAGCAGACCGTGATCCCCATTTAACGTCTGGGCAAATGGGAATCTGCTAGTTTTACATCATAGCGGACAATGGAAGGGCTAGTTTATGGTCCTAGAAGACCTTGTTGTGGGTGTCAGTTTTATGTCACAACCCAAGGACAAGTCTGTGCTAGTTTAGCATCTCAGCAGATGTGTGCTTACCTTTTCCAGTTTAGCATCTTGGTGGATGTGTGCAAGAGCTACCAGTTTTACATCGTAGCAGACGTTTGTTACCTAGTTTTGAGCTGAGTCGATGTTCAGATGTAATACTACTTTAGGTATAGATGATTCACTAGATTTGATAGTTCGTTGCCATCGGTGTCTGCTAACTTGAATGCTCCGTTGCTGTATGCACCGATGACCAGGAAAGGGCCTTCCTAGTTTGCAGAGAACTTGCCTACTGGTTCACGAATGACCTTGAGAACTAAATCTCCTTTCTTGATCTGTCACTGATGCAGGTTGTGCTGATGCTTCTATAGTTGTGTGTCTTGATATCTCTCGATGGTGTCGAGCGTATGAATGCATTTCTCCTCCATTAAGTCTAAATCCACGATTCTAGACTCATTGTGTTGAGTCTCATTTATAACCGTAGATAGGACCATCCACAATGAGGGAATTTATAATTCCAAGGGCAACACTGCTTAGGATCCATAGACTAGGCTATAGGGCATCCTGTCTGTAGTTGTTCTACATGTCATACGATACGCCCATAGCACATAGAGGATTTTTTCATGCCACTGCTTCTTATTACTATCGAGCATTTTCTTGAGCAAATTGATGATCACCTTGTTTGTTGGCTCTACTTGACCATTTGCTTGTGGGTAATAAGGTGAAGAAAAAGATTGTCTAATACCAAGATTATCGCAAAAAGATTTGGTTTCTGAGCTACTAAATTGTGGTCCGTTGTCAGTCAAAATAGTCGTAGGGAGTCCAAATCTAGTTACAATATTGTTTAAGATGAAGTGGAAAACCTGTTGAGATCTGATCTTTCATAGGGGTATATCCTCAACCCACTTTGTAAAATTCTCAGTGGCTGTGATAATGAAGCTATGACCTGCGAAAGATTTAGGCGAGACGGGGCCTATGATGTTTAGTCCCCATTGTTGGAATGGCCAAGTGATTTGAGTAGTGTGTAACTTAGCTAGTGACACGTGTATTAAATTTGTGTAGCGCTGGCACGTGTCACACATCTTAATCTTGGCAAGGCAATCTTTTCCATGTATGGTCAATAATACCCTAATCATTTGATCTTAGCAGTCATTGCTCGTGGGGCTACGTGTCCTCCGTCACAGCCCTTCATGGACTTCGTTAACTATTCGCTGTGCTTGGTCACTGTTAACGTAGGTAAGCAATACCCTATCGAAGGAGCGTCTACAGAGAGTATTGTCTCCAAGGATGACGTATTGCCTGACACATTTGCGCATGACATCCTTTTGCACATGTGTTAGCTCGTGCGGTGGTTCTCCATGTAGAAGGTAAGTTTTAATGTTGTCATACCATTCTGACGTTCCTTCCACGTTTAATGAGGAAATTTTCTTTGCTTGAATGACAAGCTTTGTACATTCTATCATTAAAGTGGGCCAAGTGGCAAACAAATGTGGTGGCACGTTTAACACCAGAGTTGCCAGTGCATCAGCAACAACATTTTCATTGCGCGGCACATGTTAAGCATCGGTTGTCACGAATTGCTTCAAGAGATCTTTGGCCATATGACAGTAGGGCTATAGGTGTACAGCCTTGCAGGTGTAGACTCCTGTGATTTGATTGATTATCAGCATCAAATCACCTCGGATTGCCAGGTGTCGAACATTGAGTTCTCTAGCCCTTAATAATTCCCTGAGGAGCCCCTCATACTCTACCATGTTGTTTGTACATGGGAAGGTCAGACGGTAGGCTGATAGATGCACATCCTTAGGAGAAAGTGTAATAACAACAGAAGCACTGCCACCTCTAGTGGTTGAAGCTCCGTTAAAATATAATGTTGCTTCAAGGCTTGCTGATACAGGGCTTAAACTGTGTACATGTTCATCTGGGAATTATGGCTCTATTATAGCTTGATCGTTAACTGGTGATGTTGCTAACTGGTCAGCTATGGTTTGGCCTTTAGTGGATGACTGGCCAACATAATGTAAATCGAACTCAGCCGTGATAGCTTTCCAATGAGCTATTCTGCTACTTTCATACAAATTGTTAGAGATAGCCCACAGAACGTTAATTTTACAAATTATGTTGACCTGACTGCGGAAAATATAATGCCTACATTTTTTAAGTGCAAAAACTAATGCCAAACAGTTATGCTCCACTTCGTTGTACCTTATTTTGTACGCAAATAGAGCATGATTGAGGTAATAGATAGGTGCTTCTAACCCATCGTTCCTTTTTTGGCAATGTAATGCATCTATAGACACGTCCGAGTTAGCTAGATAAATGTAGAAAGTTTGATCCCTTTGTGGTGGAAAAATCGTTGATAAATGTTGCAGTTCTTCTTTTAAGTTGTCAAATGCACGCTGGCAGTCATTGGTCCATTCAAAATTGACACCCTTCTTCAAAAGATGTTGCATGGGGTGTAATTTATCTGTTAACTTTGAAATGAACTACCTCATGAACTGAAGCCTACCTTGTAACCCATGTAGTTCCTTGAGATTTGTTGGTGGTGTCAACTCAACAATGGCCTTAACCTTGTTGGGGTTGACTCGGATGCCAGTCTCTGATACCACAAACCCCAACATGTGTTTGATTTTGACTCTGAATATGGATTTCTTTAGGTTAAGCCATAATTCATGTTGGAGACATCGTTTAAGGACTAACTCCAGGTCTCGTGAATGATCTTCTGACTTTATAGATTTGACAGCTATGTCATCTACATGGTCGTTCAATCTCCCTAACAGGTAATCGCTAAAGATATATGTCATGGCTCGTTGATATGTTGCTCCGACGTTCTTTAATCTGAAAGGAATCATGGTGTAGTAGAAAGTCCCCCAGGACATCATGAATGTTATGGTCAATTGGTGCTCTGGGTTAATACGAATTTGATTAGAGCTTGAGAAACCATTCATAAAGGACAGGAGTGCATGGCTAGCTATTGTGTCGATTAGTTGGTCGAAACTCAGTAATGGAAAGTTGTCCTTAATTGTAGCTTTGTTCAGATCCCGTAAGTCTATGCAAATGCATATGCCTCCTGTTTTCTTAGAGACAACTACAATGTTCGACATCCAATCGGAGTAATCAACCGCACGGATGAAACCTGATATAATGTGGTAATTTCATCACGCACTGCTAGCATGATTTCTGACTTAATATTTCATGCCTTCTATCTAATTGGTTTGATGCGTGGGTCTAAGATGATGTTGTGCTGTATTAATCTCGAGTCTGAACCTAGCATGTCTTCATATGACCACACGAATACAGCGGCGTTGCTTTGGAGCACTTGGGTCATGTCATTCTGCATCTGTTGGTCTAGGAGAGAACTAACCTTCAAATTTTTATTTTCTCCTTTGTGCGTAACCACAAGGACATCACTGAGAGGGTCCACGGTTACATCACCAGCCTCCAGGTCAAGTGTTTGGGTCAGATGTTCTGGCCAGTCTAGGGATGCTTCCAATGTTGCTATGGTTGCGTCATAAAGAGAAAGGTTTGTTCCTACTAGCATGCGATCGTACTATCTAACAACCTTCCCATGCAGCCCTATTAATACTAAGGGTTTGGATAAAGCTGCATCCATTTTCAAGTGATCCTGCAAACCGCCAAAAATGGAAGTTGTTACATCATTTTTTCGCTAATCTGTTAAATGATAATTTTTTTTTTGTTTTTTGTGTCAGGATGGCATGTTAGAGAAGTTTCTAGTTTAAGGTCTTAGTGGACCATTACAAAAGTTTTGTAAAAATAAATTTTGTAAAAAAGAAATGCCGAGCATATGAAATGAGATGAGATGTGCAACATGGTGTGTGTAGCGTGTCGAAATAGTTGGATTTTCATTTTGGACAGATCGTAGTTAATGTTGGCGAATTACGAGGTCATAAACATCACGTTAGTCTAGGGTCATTTCGGACTGCAACTCACATGATATCTGCGACATTAATGCCTAGATCTTCATGTTTTATGTCATACTGACATCCGCGTTTCAGGAAAGGTTCGCATCGATTGGGTGAAAAGAATCAGTTGGTTTTGAGAATTTTGTTTATAAGCTAGTGGTTCATACTCAAAACAGGTTACCGATATCACAAATTTAGACTTGGTTATAGCGAGAAGAGAGCGTAAAAAAGGTGTGAGTAGATGATTTTACAAGGATTTTGTTCAATTTAGACCTTTGCAACAATGGCACCCAAGGTTAAAGGCAAGAATGCTAAGTTGGCCAGGATAGACGAGATGCAGAAGAGTGTGCAGCAGGTTTCATAGGCTAGAGTAGAAGCTTTGGAAGTTACCTCACTTAACCGGTAAGTTGTTGTTCACCCTTTTTTCATTTTTACACTATCTTCATGTTTGTTGCAGTGTCTTGGTTTGTCTATTTTGGGTTCTAATGTTGTATCATGGTGTTAATGTCTATCTGCACGAACTGAACTATTGTTATGAAGGTTTAGACGATAAGAAATAATGTTGTGTAGAGATAAGGTGTAGCATGTAAATGTAATGAAATGAAATTTTTTATGATAATGATATGTTGTGTCAGAGTAATACAAAGTATTTTATTTCGTTGCCTTTGTTAGAGACGGACCTTGAGCTATTACAAGGGTTAAGGCGATTTTGGCTATGCGCCTCCAGTATACGCTGTAATTTTCTAGGAATTGTACGAGCCCTAGTGTGGCATAACAAATATTCCTGGCAAGATTTTTTCTACAGTAGTACATTTGTATTTTATAGTATTATGTTAAGGCCCATCCTAATCATTTTGGACATCGTGGGAATTCTATGTTGCGTTCATGTCCCCGCGGCCAAAGTTCCTCCCCCTCATGCTCGTCTAAAGGGGGAGGCGGTATGGTTCCGAAGAGGTGCATGGGATTTTTTGCAATTTATTCTTTGAAACTATAGCATAATCATTTGTTTGCATCTACCAGGTAATGAAGCTACAACTATTTTAGAGATGTTATTAGTCGGTTCGACGCAGAGCGTCTTAGCATTTTTGTCAAACGGCGCGATTGAAACTATGCAAGTAGAAGACCGAGAACAGAATGTCAGAGGTTTAAGGTGTTTAAGCTAGATATGGGAAATGCCCAAGTTTAACTATTATCATGCCTATAACACTATATTTGTGGCTTGTCATCTCACAACTTACTTCTAGAATCCTCCTGGTACCGTGTATTACGCAGGTGGGTAAGTTCTGTTTCACTTCGCAGTATTGTAATGCTAACTACTGTTTAGATGTGTATTGATTGTAAAGAGCTGTTTGTGTTTCTGACATAGGCTTTTTATCATGAAAATGGTCTTATGGGCAACAATGACACATTGTCATTGGCCGAGAGTGCTATAAGGGAATTTACCTCTATCATCAATGTGCAGGCTGCCGGCATGGGACATCTGGCATTCAAGATCCTAGAATACCCTACCCATTATGCTGACTTCTTTTCTAGGTGCAAGAAACTTAGATGGTTGGATAGGGAGTGGACTCTAGACCCTCCCCTCACTGCTGCTGATGTACAAAGGAAAATTCCTCCCTTTCCTTTACCTTTCGGGCCTGGTAAGCTTTGTCATAATAATGAATTATGTCAATATTGTGTGATGATGATGTAAAATCATTTTGGTTTAACTATGGATTTGTGTTAATAGTCAGGGAATTAGATGAGATTACGATTATGGCTTCGGGTCACGAGGCCAGCAGTCTCTTCTTCCGTTATGGTGACATAAAGGAGGCACAATGTTGGCTCGGCCATAGAGCGGCCCCGATTGTAGTAACCAATAACATTCGGGAAGCTGGATTGATGGACCTTTTCCTAGCCATAACCCCTGATGCTACTGTAGGTGAAATGTTAACCTTGGTCAACTCCTTTAGCAAGGAAGCCGAGCATCTCTGCGTACGTGTACATAATGTGCGCGTAAATTTTGACATTGACGCTCAGCTATTTGTCAATTTCTTTGGGTTCCCCTTCGATGGTTTTCCCATAGATGAAAAGTCGAAGAGGAGATCCAAGCTCTAGAAGGAGATAGAGGAGTGGCTACGGGTTCAGAAAGAAAGTAAAGGGATCCCTGGTGATAGGATTGTGTTCGCAGTGGCCAACATCGTTTACCCCTTTTTTCGGGCCTAGGCCATCCCCAAGACACTCTCGCAGGGGAGATTCCTCACGATTGAGTAGGCCTGAATCATGCGAGAGGTCTTAGAGGAGGGAACATGCTTCAATTACGCGAGCTATTTTGTTGAAGGCTTATGCATTGAGATGATCAGGCTTCACCAGAAGCTTGAATCCTGTTTCAATGTGCATTTTTCCTTCTTCATAGCTTACTTCCAGCGTTTTGCCAAATTTCTAGTGGTCTAGAGGGATGGGGTCTGGGTGCAACGAGATGGCACCCAGATCTCCAAACCATGGATCTCCCACATTTTCAGCACTATCCGATCGCAAGACCCGCCTGAGGGGATAGGGGAGTCATTTTCGATGATGACCAGGAGTATGGCTGCACCTCGAATGCAAGGCCAAGACAGTGTGGGTGGAGCACCTCCCTCTTACATCAGCAATGTATCGAGAGGGAAGCAATTGGCTACTAAGATAGTGGATTCATCCGTGTCACGGAAAAAGCCTCGTTTGAACGAGGGATCTTCCGAGCCAACGGGTGGTGTCGGGAGGAAAATGCAGATAAGATTTCAGAGGAGCAATCCTTCAAGCGGTAAGTGTGAAGATGTATTAATGGTTACAGTTTGTGCGAAGACGCTGTTATGTAGTGTAACATTCGTTGAAAAAAAAGTGCAATCCTATGTTAACTAGCCATGTTGTCTGATAGTGAGGGAAAAGGTTGCAGACCGGTTGACCCCTGAAATAGGGGCTATGGTCTTATGGCATGGAGAAGGGGCCTCGATCTTAGAAGAAGAGGTGCCAGTTAATAAGACGAGAAGTGCATAGCCTCCTACACATGAGAGGAAATAGCTATGGAGGATGCCAAAGTTCTTTCAGCTAGAATTAACCGAGGTAAGTGGTTTGTCTCTTGATAAAATTAATTTTTATTTTGTACTAGTTGTCGTAATATCTCAGTCATACCTTTTGTCCTGCATAATAGGTGACTAGAGCGTGCCCTTGACAGTGGTGGTGACTCAATCCTGGGGAAAATTTTCTAATAAATTCACCTTTACGGAAGGGGTCATTCAAGATATGATCGGTTTCTTAGAGCGAATCAATCCTGAAGCCGATATGCTATGATCATTACGTAGAGGTTGTTTTACTGTGAAATTATGCTACTTAATTATGTCTAACTATTATTTTCATGTTATTAGGAGCTCGCCTTAGGTGGGACCCATCAACACCCATTGATTTAGACACCGTCGGGCCCTCATCAGAAGCGATTGTTGTGTCGTACAACATTTATGAAGAAATGTGTAAATGTGCTTTACGCTCAACTCACTCCTTATGGGAGTGTCAGAGTGTAAATGAGGACCTTTGGAAGAGATTGCAGAGGTCAAAGAAGGAGAGAATGGATCTACGCGATGAGGTTGAGGATCTAAGAACACAGAATGAATTCCTGCAAGCCTAGGAAATGGGAGGTGAAGACTGGAGGACAGTATCATTGACTACACCCATTACTAGGTTGTTGTTAGGAACAGTGTCCAAACTAGCCATGAACTGGTTGAACAATGCATGCAGATAGACCTCCTTGCTCAGAAGAACTAGGACTTCAAGGATTATAGCGTGAGTGTACAAGAGTGGGAGCAGACGTAAAAGGATCATAAACATGTTTACAAACAAGAAAGCGCTGCCTACCGTCAACACTATAGGGATTCTACCGTTGAGGCTTAATCACTTGGACTGTTTCTTGATGTTATAGGCACTTCCAAGTCATTTGAAAAGTTCTAGAAGCAAGTGATGGTGAGTGCCTCTCCGGAAAGGGAAGTTACTCTTCCTGGAGGTGAGACTACCATCCCTTCCTTCTTCCCCGAACCACCCCGATGGACTCCCATGGAGAAGGGGAAGGTCAAGGCTGGAACTGATCTAGGAGATGGGGTTTGGTCTGAGCTCACTGAGGACGAAATCATGGGCCATCTATGGATTGGCTTAGAACAAGTTCCCTTTGCTGCTGATGCTAGACCGTCACATGTGAGTTGTAGTATTATTGCGTTTTGTTATACCTAGTTTTGATAATGATGTTAATCTATGTGCCATGTCTGATTGCAGGAACAACCTAAGGAAATTCCTTGACAGGATGAAGCTAACGAAGGTGGTGACCCTCACGAAGAGGATTTGCAGGAGATAGAGCGTGCTGAAGGGTCTCACGAAGACAATCATCCTTATGAAAGGGTTCCTCGTGCAAAGGGTGGCCTCTATGAGGACAACCTCCTCGGAGTAGAAATTGAACTAGGGGATACAGGAGACAGTGGTAGTAAGGGGGATGTGTAATAGATCAACCTAATGTTTTATTGTGGTGAAGACAAGAGACTATTTTTCTTATTTTTAACATATTCAAGACAAATTTTTGTATTAATGTTAATGTTCTTTTCATTGTTTTCTTTTTATGTAAAATGTATCGTAGGTTTTAACATTGTGATAAGTTATGGTTAGTTTTGAGAGCATAGTGTCAATTTGGTTACTAGTTTGAAACCATCGCAGACTATTAAATTGTCTAAATGTAAAACATAAATGATATTGCTAGTTTAAGGCCATTTGGGCCCCTTTTTGTTGTTTTTTAGTTTTAAAGTATGAAAAGTAGGCTTAAATTGGATTCTGGAATAGAGTGTGAATGAAATTTGCGTTCCAAGCATAAATGGGATTTAGATACAAAGGGTAAGTGAATTTTCTAGTTTAAGGCCATTTCGGGCCATAGCTCATTCAAGTGCCATGCGTAAATGAAGGTGCTAGTTTAGGGCCATTTTGGGCCTTTATGTAATTCGAGTACAAAATGTAGAAGTTTTCTAGTTTAAGACCATTTCAGGCCTTTGTGTAATTAAGTGCAAAGTGTAGATACAGTTGCTAGTTTAAGGCCATTTCAGGCCATAGTGTAATAGGAGTAAAGAAGATAAAAACGTAAAGCTAAACACAAAGGTAAACAAGAGTGTAATAAAATTAACTTGCAAAAAGTGTAAATACATGTGTAAACAAAAGAAGCATAGACAATAAGCATAAACAGAGTGATTGATAAGACCCTAGTAGTTAGGCAACATTGTTTTACTTGCTAACTCTATAACTGTTTCTTAATTGCCTTCATCTTTAATGATGCATAAGGACGGGGATATTTATGGCCCTTCTCCTTCACAACACACAATCTTCCCATGGGAATGGTAGTTCGGCCCAAGTTAGACTATCATCAGCCACTATTTCAGCTTGCTCGGGTACTAGAACAGGGGACTGATTCTCAGACATTTCTATCTCCGACCCTTGTTCTGTCTCTATCTTATTAACAGCCTGAGAGATTATTTCATCACCGTGGATAACCACTTATCCCCATGCATAAGGCAAATGGATTTTCTGATGAATGGGTGATGAAACTGCCCTCATTTGGGCTAACCAAGACCTCCCAAGAATTAGATTGAGTCTGGGCATCTCTTCAATCATGATAAACATAGCATCTATGGGGAATTGATCCCCTACTACAAAGTTGATGTGGATGGTCCCTTTGACGTACACCCATGCCCCGTTGAATGACTTTAGGCATGACATTGTTGTAGGACTAATCTGATCGATCAAGCCTAATTTATCCACTATGGGATAAGGGATGACATTAGTGGCTACCCCGTCATCTACATGTACTCTCCAGATTCAGTGCTGGCCAACCCGGATAGTGATGAACATGGGTGCTATAGTCACTTGACCCTCAGGTTCATCCTTGATGGATTCATCATAAAAGGTTAATGGGGTGGGACCAGGTTTTGTAGTGACAGAGGGAACCATGATGGAGTGAATTGCTCCTTCGTCTACTGGCAGGCTTTCGTCCATAGGTATGGACATTAGCATGAAAACCATAGCTTCACGATGTGTTTGCGATGTCATGGGGAAGTCATAAAGGCTCAACGTTGTATTTTTCTATTTCAAAGCCTGTTTGACTTTTGCCAAGGCATCAAAGAGATGCTGCCCACGATCGGAGTGTCTGTCACCCTTTTCCTCCTCCATTCACCCTAAGAGGCAAATTTCGTGGGGAGGACTGGCAGTTCACCGAGGGTTAGGCTTCCTTTGGCCTAGGGGAGATAATTACTTTCGTGTAACCTCTTTATCCTTAGCAAGTGGGCATAACAATGCTGAAGCGAGGGGTTGAGGTTTGGGTAATCCCAGTGTAAGAGGACCATTGGCTGCATCAACGGTGATAGTAGGTGGGTTTGACTTAGAGCATTTCCCCTACATAGGAGGGACGGTTGATAGTTTTGACACTCTAATAACTAAGGGTGCCTTGGGTATAGGCGCAGGCTATGCTACGGCTTTAACGATCGCAGGCTATCAGGATGCATTCTGGGATGAAGTTCAGAGGATGAAAGGGTGCCTTGGAGTGCCACTCATCGATGTCAACGAACCTATCTTTTGGGTCGAGCGAGGTTGCGTTTGTAACACAAAAGGCTGCCTCAGGTACACATGATTATCGCCCTTTGTCCCTACTGCATTGATTGTGTACCCTACATTGTTTGCATTCAATGGGTCTTGGTACACATGCATGTCTTGGTTTTCTAGGCATGTTGAGCTACTACTATCTAAGATCAAGTCACCTTGATCTATCAGACATTAGATGTCATCTTTCAATGCCCAACAATAGTCCGTATCATGGACACACAATTGATGATAGTCAGAGAATCGGTCTAGCTTAAAGTTCTTGGGCACAGGCGGTTTGTTACGTTGGGCTAAGGAGGGATTCTTGAGTAACTCGCAGTGGTGCCTATGGCATTTCAGAGCCTCCTCGGACATGACATTATGTTAGATATGGATAGTTTCCAATAATTTCTTTAGAAGTTCTGAAGGCTTCATAGGTAGGGTTGCGTAATTTGAGCGATCCTTACGCTCAAATTTTGGCCTCGGCTGTGGAGGTGCTGCGGGGGAAGAAGGAGCTTCATGATTGGTACCACCTATGCTTGTTGCCAATTCAGCTAGCTCCACAGTTATTTTCTTGTTATTGTTGCCTTTCTTCTTGACCCCTTCAACAACTACCACGACTATAGTAGTTGTGGCTTTAGCTTTATCTTTACCCTTGTTGTGGGTGTTTCTGTAGGCCACATATGCCAGATCTTTACTTGCCTCCACCGTGTCTTGGATGCCCTTAGTCTGGGCAAATGCTTGCCTGAGGGAACAGGGGGTGAGGTAATACAGCTTAGACTTGATAAAGTCGTTGACTGCTCCCTTGAAGATTGCCAATAGATGGGCATCCGCGATGGGTTCGCGAATTTCGTTCAAGGTGGCGCTCCAATGTTGTATGAACTTTTGGACTAACTCAAGAGGATCTTTCCTAACTCCCATGAGCTCATCCAGTGTGACTTCTAGCTTTAGGTTGTATTTGAAGCGATTCACAAACTGGGTTAACAGCTCTTCCAATGTTGAAATGGAAGCATGTGGAAGTGCTCGATACCAATCCAAAGCTTTACCCATTAAGGACATATCAAAGACTTGGATGATGGTATGCGGCCATTTTTGTAGCAATAAGGACTCTAACCTGAAAGGGACGAGGTGAGCATTGGGATCACCTTCCCCATTGTATTTCTGAAATGAGGAAGAGGCATCCCAGGTGGCAATGACAAAACTGGGATGGCTAGATTAATAGGATCGTCCTGGTATAAGTCCATGACTTGTACCATGTCAGAACTAGTAGCCTTAAGGTTCTTGACCTCCTCCATAAGGGTTTAAATGAGCTGGAAGGCTTGGTCCAGCCCCATAGATGATGATTTTATGTGTGAAATGGAAGAGGGAGCTACACCGGGTAGCCGCATGGAGGTAACAGCTTGGCCGATGGTTGGCGGGATAGTCCTTTCCGGCAATGTTGCTTGCGGCATTCAAAATCTGGTGGTTAGCGTAGATGGGACAACCACCATCAGCTGCACTATTAGGTACACTATTTTTGTAGCTAGGGGTACAGGAAATGGTCCTACAATTGGGTTTAGCACTTGCGGGGTGTGGCCTTGAAGGTGGAAATGGTAATGGTTTTGCATAGGATGTGTGACAAAGGGCATGTTGGGAGCTCACCATGTTGTGGTGGTAGGCTCTGTCGTGCGAGCTAGGAGTGTAGCTGACGTTGCAGGGATTGCATGCACATGCAGTGGCACAGGTGCAGGCACACGATGAGGTGAGTTAGGTAATCATGTTTGTTGAGGAATGATCTGTGATGAACCCTCACCTGGGAAGATAGTCACAGAAAGAAAATGTAAACGCGGTGAACGTGGGAATCAATCCATGTTAGAAAAAGGTGTAGTGATCATGAACAATGGATTTATATGAGACATTGTTGAGGGAGGGTCCATGGTGAAATCAACATGATTGCCTTCCTCAGAGTGGGATTCTAGATCGTCTTGTCCATCGTGAACTGCTTCTTCATAGAACATGGTTTCTAGTTCTTCTGGCGATGTCTTTGCCATCAACATTTGATCTATCGCATCCATCGCTTTGCTCCATCTTCTAGAATTCACTTGTGCTGTGCTGTGCAGCTCTGTGGGATAGACCTTAAACTGAAAAGGAACTTGTCGCACCTTGTCTTGTTGCAACCCTTCGTCTGAGTCACCAGTTTTTTCATTGAACTATCAAGCCCTCGAAATTTTCACAGTGTTTCACTAACTACTTGGAGAATCATATTAATTAACTAATGGCGTTACTAAGTTAATGATGGTTCATAATTAATATCTTGATATGCTCAATTTGACATAACTAATATAAGAGAAAATTTAAACATTAGGCTAAATAGTATTAATAAATTACAATAAAAATAAATAAATTCTAAGTTAAAGTCCTACAATGTGTAGGAATTAATCTAAATCTTTATTATTATTCATCATTACTCCAAGTATAATTACTCAAATAAAATCTCAAATGCATTTTGTGATTACATCCTAATTAACTAAGAATTAAGGAAATAAATTGCAAGAGTTTGGGTCCTTAAACTAAAACTATGAAATTTTTACAATTCTAACTGTAATGATAGAAAAAATTGACAAATGAAAACCAAAAAAATTCCATGCAAAGAAATTTTAACCTCAAGATCCATGGATCTTGAAGGAATCTAAGGCATCTTAGTTAGTCTTGTCAATCACCTAAGGGCTTAATGATTTATTACCAAGATTGATTATATGAGGAAACTGAGCGATAAATATGCAAATAATGAATTCAACATTGAATCCATGAGTGAAATGAACATAAATAAAAAACATAAAAGAAATAAGGCTAAAACACTATAAATTTTTATATTAAATTTGTATTACAAGGTTCAGAAGATACAGATAAGTCAGCCTCAATGGCTTTCAAAGTATGGAACTAAGAGGATTCCATAGATCTCTTTCAAATTGATATTGTAGATCTAGTGTGTGGATGGTTAGGGTATGTTCTGTGGCTATCTTAGATGTGTCTAGGTTGCTAGATCTACACTTGACTGAAGGCTAAAATAAGTTTTTGGTGCTCTCAATGGTTGGTGATTGGGATGAATGGCTACATGGTCTCGAATCTCTGGACCACTCAGAAAGACTTAAAGTTTTTAAAAATTTCAAGATTCAAAATTTTGTCAAAAGTTCTTGAAATATGGTAGTAGTTCTTGGTTTTATGGGCCATAGCTTGTTGTTTCTGTGTTAACTTAGTTTTGGAAAGTTTCCTAGTAGCATATATAGTGTTTTTGACAATCTATGCTGACCAGAGAAGTGTTGTGTTTTTCATGTTTTAAGCTATGAATTATACTTTACATAATGAGAATGCTTTGGGGTTTTGATGAAACAAGATTACAAAATATATTTTCTAGAGAAAAATCAAGGCAACTATTTTTGCTTTCAAATTTGAGCAGAATTACATTAAAATTTACATAGAAGGGGCTTAAGTTTTTTCCTTTTGCCGTTAGATTTCCCTGTTTATGGTGAAATTTTTTTGAGGTGTTTCATTAGCCCCTATTTATTGATGTTTAAAGGATTGACCCAAAAGACATCGACAAAGAATATGAAACACTATTGCAGGTTCATCATCAACACTACTCTCTCCACACTTGATTCCATAGCTGTCAAATCATGCCAAGGAGTACTTACAATAATGAAGTAAGGTTAAAATGGAAATAGTGAGAATTTATTGTAAGGTATTTTGGCTAGATATTATTTTTGGAAATGGTTAGTAGGCTAATGAAGAATTCCAAATATGTTGACATCATGATCTAGTGATATATTCACTAGTTGATGATTACATTGCATGTTACACTTAGATTACTAGTTATTAATATTTGATCTTAGAGAAACTAGTGCTTTTTGATAGGCTACTTTAGCCACTTGGATTTTTTTGAGCCCTTAGTTTTTTTTTCTTTAGTCTATTTTGGCCTCCTGCCTTTCTTGGCTTTCCCCCCCTTTTTTCTAGGTTTGAAACATTTATTGGATTTCGATTCCAAGGCTAAATATTGGTTATGATTTCACTGGATGAAACATTAGGAGAGTCAATGAACTAATTGATTAGGAATGTGAAGGATATCATATGATGAAGACACAAGAATATCATACATGGGTTTTCATCATAAGCAAGATGGGAAAGGTTAAAATGGTTACATGGTTATGCCTTAGAATGGATAATGGGAATGATATGGGGAAAGCACTATTGGCATGGTCAAACATGCTAGTCAAATCTCATGTGTTAAGATCATGTGATAACTTACTACTATGATGATTCATACCTCTACAATGATTTTAGGTTCATCCTACAAACACAACTTAGATAGAACAAGAAAAAAAATTATAGAAACATGGAATAAGAATAGATAACATGAGATAAGAAAGCAAGCATTGGCCACTATGAGATATAATTACTAGAGCAAGAGAAGGTTTTATCTTTTTTTTTACAAATTTTGTACAAAACTTTTTAGTGTTTTTTGACCAAGAAGGAAAGGTCATGCACTCTCCCTTTTCACAATTCATGAAGTTCATCTAGGCTATGTATCGACTTAGCTTTGCTAATAAAAGAAGAAAAAAACTAGAAACAAATAGGTTATCATTAAATATAATATGGTTTTAAGGTACGAATGATTGACCATGTTAGTCAACTCATTCTCATCAAGATCTACTATTTTGAAGGCTCCATCAAGGTCCTGCATACTAAAGAGAATACATAAAATGACATTTTCATTGTAAATTGATCAAATAAAAATTAATTAATTAAAACAATATAATAGGTTATGTGTTTTATTTTTGGATATTTTATTGGTAAAATAGGTAATGAGTTAAGGTAAACACCATGAATGCAACAAATAATAATATTTTAATGTCAAAAATGTCAAGATGGTAGCATACCCCCTATAGTTAGTGTTTTTGATAAGCATGGATAATGTATTTGAACTGTGTCTATCTTGATAGCATTTTTGACAACATGACTTTATGTTAATAGTGTATTAGTGGTTTAGGCTAGGATTTACACTGGCATAACCTAATTAATAGTGTTTTGGGACTATCAGTGGAACTCATAGGTGGCATATTGATCATTAAGATAATGTTTTCTACTAAATAGCAACATTTTCCATAGTTTACACTAAAGTTTACATGGTGAAAATGTAATTGAGCTTGACTTGGGATTTTTATCAACATATCCCTAGGGTTTGGAAGTGTATTATGTCTAGCTTATCATTTCCAAGGGTTTTGAGGTAACATTAACAACACAAGGCAAGTGAAGAAGAGATTGTTAGTGTTTTTAGCATCCAAGGCTAGGAGAGAAGTGACATTTTTGGCACAGAGGCTAGGGAGGGAAGCATTTTTTGATCATTTACACTAGAACAGTGTAAATCCAAATATTTCTAGGAATTTAGGCTAGGAAAGAAGTCTACTTGATAATTTATGCTATAGTAATGTAAATCCTAGCATTCTTGAGAATTCAAAGAAGGCTAGGAATGTAGTGTATACCATCATCATTGGTGTGTGTTAGAAAGGTAAGTAGTGTTTTCAAGTTTTATGCCTAGATGGTAGCATATTCTAGTTTTTTTTATTGATCCCATGAACCAGCATATTTGTGCTTCTTACCTAGAAAGGCAATGTTTTTCATTCCTAGCCCTAGAAAGGTAGCATTGTTAATGTTTTTCACCTAATATTTTTGAGGTTTTTTTTCCTATGAAGGTAGAATTTTTATGCTTTCTAGCTTGGGAGAGTAATGTTTTTTATGTTTTCAGGTTTCTCAAGAAGGAGAAGGTTATTGTATTTTCTTCCTAACCTGAAAAACCTTAACATTTTTTCTTTTTGGGGATAGAAGAAATAGGTATTTGTCTTTTGGCTTAGGAAACCTTAGCATTTTTTCTTTTCATCACTTATGAACTAAACATTTTTGGTCTTCTTGATTTCATAAGCTAGCATATTTCATTCTTGGTTGGGAAAATCCATTTTATTAGATGTATGGGCCTAAAAGGCGAGCATATTTACTAGTTTTAGGTCCTAAAACGCTAGCATTGGGAAGCATATTTCCTAGCACGAAAATAACATACACTTTGTACACAAATTCGAAAAAAATGTAAAATGAAAATTAAACATAAAATAAAAATCAAAATTAAGTGCAACTTAAATGTAATGACTACAATCTTTTAAGAAGCTTAACATAATGTTAAAAGAAGATACATAAATAAAATAAATATTGAAGCATGATACAATGCCACAAAAGTAAATTGATAATCATTGATGAAGGAAGGAATGAAATGTTGATTGTGGAGTTTTTGCCTAATATTTGATAGATCAAGGAGTTCCTTTTGCGCAACCCTACATTCACCATTCCCCTTTTCCACTAGGGTAAATGAAACGTGTTCTAATGGTTCATATAGCAATGTGATGTTAGCAGTTTTAATGTTGTTGGCTCCAACCTAAATGTCAAGTTTATTGTTAATGTCAGGAGTTTTATCTTGAAACTCTACTTCTGAGCCCTATTCAATGACAACATTATTAACTAAAGGGGGAAACATTTTGTCTTTGTGAATATCATTTCACCATCCTTCTAAGGTAGGTGAATTTCTTAGTGTATGAAAGATGAGAGACTACTCATAGTTTTACCAACATTAGTCTCCCTAGGATTAGGTTAAAACCAAGTGTTTCTTAAACTACTAAGAAGTTGGTTGACATAGGGAGTCTCTTACTAGCTACAAATTCTAATAAGAGGAAGCCTCACACCATTACCCTAGACCTATTAGAAGAAATTAATGCTAAAGTGGAGGTTTTTTGGATGTTATTAGCCATGTCTAATTGCTTGACGATAGTAAATAGTATTATGTTTATTTCTGCTCCATCATTCACATGGATATGATGAATTTTATATTGTCCAACACATATGGTAATGAAGAGGAGAGTACATAGCACTTATTCATTTCAAGAATCAGTTTTAACTTCACTGTCATGAAAAGTAAGTGTAGCATGATGCTTGTTTTCCCTAAGAGGAGGTTGCACAATGATAAAGTAAATGAATTTCCCATCAATAGTCATATCTTCAATCATGGAAATAGAGGTCAATAATTTAACCAATTCATATCTATGAGTAGGGGAGTTTGAGACTAAGTTGTATAGGTTTAGTAATGTGTTCTTTTGTTTTATGGAGAGCTTAACCTATTCCATGGATTTGAGAAAATTTTTTTTTTATTTACATATGATTTTTCAACTTTGGTAGGCTTAACTTCATCTTTTCTAGGATTTTCATCTCACACTTCAACACTTGTTTCTTTGGCCCCTTGTATTCAATTCATGATTTTCTCATGGCTTACTAGTTGATGTGGTTTGGAAAATAAAGTTCACAAGTAGAGCTAATCTTGGTGTAGGCTTCTATGGATTAACCTTCTCCCAAAAATTTTATTGTTGGCTCTCTTTAGTTTGTTTAGTAAGGGGCTTTGTGATGGATTATTTTCATCACTCTCATGGTGATGCCTTCTTGTTAGTTAATTGTGATGGTATTGAGGCATTAGTCATAATAGGTGAACTCTAATCATGGGTTGTTGTGGGTCTACTTGTGGATGACAAAGAAATCTTAATTGGATTTTATGAATGAGACTATGGTATTAGGATCATTATTGGTATTTATAATATTAAATTCATTTGATACTAGCTTTCCATGACTGATCATCTTCTAGAAATCTTCTTTCAAGGCTAGGTAGAAAGTAGTCTCATAACCAAGCAATTGATGATAATGATAAAATCTATTGAGCTTGAAGTATTTTAGTAGTTGGAGATCATCTTTGGTGGCTCCTATTGGATCTCTAGTGTCTCACAAAGACGGTCATGCCTCTTATAAGCATTCTTAGATAGTTGATTATGTTGAATGTAGTTGTTCTTAAGTAATTATTTGAGAAGATAAGAGGACTTCATTGGTAGCATTATGTAATTGAATCTATCTTTACACTCAAAGTGAGAATTTTGTTAGTTGAAAGCATTCAAGATAGATGTTTAAGATGGGGTAGAAGAAGCATTGGGTTGTCATATCTTTTGTTCCTCTTTTTCTTTGGCATCTTTCACTATGATGGCCACAGTTTCCCATGCTATCTTAGTTTTATCCATATCCCTCATTATGTGTTGGTTTTGCTAGATAGTTATTAGCCTTGGAAGCCTCCTCAATGTTCTTAATTTGTGAAAATACATCGTTAATGATTGAAGATCTAAGTAGTAGGGTTTTATTTGATGAAATCATTGATAGCTCCTTTGAAAATGTCTAGTAGATGGGTTCTAGAATCTCATTTAACATTGCATTCCATCTTTGAATAAATTTTTGTACTTAATCAAGGGGCTCATATCTCACCTTCATGAGTTGATCTAAATTTGTGCCTAGCTTTAAGTTATACTTATATTGGTTAAAATACTAGATGATTAGGTCATCAAGTGAGGAGATAAACCCCTAAACAATGTCCTATACCAATCTAAGGCTTTTCCTATCAATGAAATTGGGAAAATTTGTAACACTGTATAAGGCCAAGCTTTCAAAAGGAGACACTCAGAATGGAAAGTGATGAGATGTGCATTGGGATCTCCTTTACAATTATATTTGATGAAGTTTGGGATAGGGATGCTCACTGGTAATATTATTTGTGGTACATAAGAGTTAATAGGATTATCTTGGTAATATTCTATCACATTCATGTTTTGGGTGGTGCTTGCCTTAAGCTTATGTAGCTCATTACATAGGTCTTGGATTATTTCGAAAGCTTGGTCCAAGCTTTCTAATGCTTCTATAGAATGCACCATTGACTAAGCAATGTGCAGTTGCATAATAGGCAATGGTAATGAAGGGATAGGATGCATAGTCATCATTGAAGGAGCATTAAACAATGAGAATGATGCTTGTAAAGGAGGCTGAGAAATATAGGAGATCTAAAATAGAAGTACCAAGAGAAGCATAGGAAACTTAAGGTTGCAATAAGGATCTAGCCAATATTATAAAAGGTTTTGATATAATAGAATCTATTAGTGGACATTGGGACATCATGGTAATAGGTGTCAATGCTAACATGGAGGAAAATAGGAAAGAGGGTTGGAAGGCTTAATTCAAGAAGGTTGTAGGAGGTATTTTTTTTTACCACATAGCTGAAATATAGTGGGTTGTTCATAGATGAGTTAGGTTTGGATCATTATAAGACATCCTCTAAGTGAGTATTAGTTTCGTAATACCCTCCAAAATTATCTTGGTCCTCTTAGTTCTACTTAAAACTAGCTTCCTCACTTGCCATGACCTCATCATTGGTGTTAACTAATTGGACTAACATGTGTATATAGAACTCTGTAAGTTCTATGTGGTCATACGGAGAAGGAATGAATTCCTATACATTTCTATAAACTAGCTGAAATTGGCATTTTGAGTCTAACTCTTTACATGGAATGCATAAGTCAGTTTGTATTTTAGTGTAAATGAAGTTGTATTGATCTTCATTGATATTAGCATGTGTGGGACTTAGACCCAAATGCTTAAGAAATTGATAATGTTCAACAATAGAGGGGTATTTTATGTTGTAAATGCAAGAAAACTTCTGGTTTCTAGTCATATTAACAATTTTCTATGGTAAGATAGTTAGTAGAAAATACATAAATATCATAGAACAAAGAAAATAAACAAAGGTGGCACAGGCCTTTACATTGTTAATATAAATTTTTTTATAAACACATGAAAGTAAATACTATGTAAATATAAACTTACAACATGTAGTGTAAATGAAAAATGTAAATGTAAACTAGGTTGTAGCATAAATGTAAATGAGGTTTTAGCATTAATGTAAATGTAAAAACAAGGAAAATTGTAATTGTAAAAATATAAATGTAAATAGGACTTTTGTAAATGTAAAAAGGTAAAATAGTTTCAGTGTATTAAACACAATATATTTTAGGAAACACTAGGACTTTAGGAAAATATAAGAGCAAAGTTTGTAGATTTGAGAAGTTGAAGAATAACATATTGCAAGATTTATGCTATACAAGGGATGTGTCCAGCACAGAGGACAAGTTTTCACTTATGTAGGAAAATTCAAAAAATGCTTATGCTCAAACACTCATAACAAACTCCAATCACACTAAATATACTATTGTCAAATTGGTAGAATGGTAAAGAAATGGTAGTGTACATGCTTGGGTGTAGAAAACAAGAGGAGACCCTCCTTCTAACATTAGAAAATTGTAATAATGAAAAAAATTCAATGCTATAATTGGAAGAACATTCCATGCAAAGCAATTTCAACCTTAAGATATTTGAGGCATATTAGACAATCTTGTTGATAATCTAAAACTTAACAATCTATTATCAAGTTCAAATGTACATGGAAAATGAGTGATAAATATGAAAATAAAGGATTCAACATTGAATCCATGAGTGAAATGAATGTGAATACAGAATAAAAATGAAATAAGGCCAAAACACTACAAATTTTTGTATTAAATCTATAATACAAGGTTAAGAAGGTACAGATCTATGAGCCTTAGTGACTTTCAAAGTGTTGAACTCAAAGGATTCCACATATCTCTTTGAAATTTTTGTTAGAGATCTGACGTGTGAGTGAGTAGTGTATGTTTTGCATCCATCTTAGATACACCTAGCTTTCTAGATTAGCACTTAACTAAAGGTTGTAATAGGCCTTTGGTGCTCTTGGTGGTTGGTGCCTAGGGAGAATGGTTATTTGCTCTCAAATATCTAGACTACTCAAAAAGTCTTAAAGTTCTAAAAAATTCAAAGATTCAAAAGTCTATCAAAATATCCCTAAAAGTAGCATTGGTTCTTGGTGTTATAGGACATAACTTTTTGTTTCTATGTTGAGTTTATTCTAGCAAGTTTCCTAATAGCATGCACAACATTTTTGACAATTTACACTAACCAGAGAAGTACATGTTTTTGAGATTTACACTAGTAATGGGTGCAACATTTTTGACATTTAGGCTAGCATTGAGAATGTTTTTGACAACACGATTCCATTACACTAGTATAGTGTGATCCACAATGTTTTTCATGTTTAAGCTATGAATTAAAATTTACATAATGATAATGCTTTAGGGTTTTGATGCAATAGGATTACAAAATAGATTTTCTAAAGGCAAATCAAGGCATTTGTTTTTTTTCTTGAATTTGATCAGAATTACATTGAAATTTACATAGAATGGACTTAAATTTTTCCCTTTTACAATTAGGCTTCTCTATTTATGCTTGAATTTTATTTGAGATGTTTCACTAACACATATATTTATAGGCCAAGATTAGCATTACATTGGTGCATCTATTTTTATACAAATATAATTGCATTAACTCACAAGGTACACAGAAATTTCTAGGTGAAACATCATCTTATTTCTAAGTTACTTGATATTCAATGTAGATGCATTAATGCAATTTTCATATATTCCAAGTTAAGAGCTATTCTAGTGTTTCTTGGTAAAATAGTTTTTTAGTCTTAACTTAACTAACATAGAATATTTAACATTTTATCATGATCCTACAACTTACCAAAAGCTCATTCTTAATATGTACAAATGAAAATTGTTAATTACAAATATTTTTGAACAACTAGGAGTAGAATGACTACATGAATAACTAAATGATTAAAATTTAAGTATTTTATTTAACACAATTTCAAAGTGTTTAGCCTTTTTACAAAGACTACATCATGATAAATTTGTTACAAATGAATGACTTTGAAGAATTATGATCTAGGTGGCATTTGTTTTGTACTTTTTCCTTAAAACTTCTTCTCACATTTGTTCTAAGAATGATGAAAATTTTAGCTTGACTTCTACATCCATGATCAAGTGCTTCTCTTGAATTTTCTTCCCTTTTATCTTGCGAGACTTCATAGACTAACTTAATTTTCAATTTCATTATCACTTCATTCTATGTATGCACATTATTATATAGATTTATGTACTATCTTTTGTCTTAAGTCTCTCAATCTCTGAGATGTCATATGTGTTAAGGTTTAAAAGATTAGGAGGTGTTCAAATCTAAAATAATAAAAAACCAATTATGTAATACTACTTATTTTTGGATATTAGAGTTAGAATTCTTTTGCATTCTTGTGTATTTTCCTCATTTCTTTTACATTATAGATTTAGCTATATGTATAATTTGGTATGATGATGTATATTATAGCATTGTATTTATGAGAAATTTATTTATAATAATATTTTTGTATAATATTTATTTAATGGATATTTCACTAGCATGGGTAGATAAGCTTGAAAAACTTTCATGATAATAGATGTGACTTGGGTATTCTCAATAGGTATAGCTACATCTTTGTTTGTTTGCTACATGATTTCGTATGAATAATTAATTAATTATGAGCATATATTTTGAATATATTTTATTAAAATAATTTCTTATAAATGAAGTAAGTTTTGAATTAGCTTCTTATGAATTTTCTTTTAAAAAATACAAGTTTTTCTTAGGGTTAGAATAATAGAACATTTTTTATAAAAATCCTATAGATCCATTCTATTGGGTTCTTTTGGTGTCCATTAGCTAGGAGAAGAAGCTTTGCCAAATTGTAGTCTTATGGTGGTAATATTATGTTTGTAAGTTCATGGATTTTATGCTACTGTATTCATGTATGCAATTTCATGTGTGACTACTTCTGTATTTGTATTCTTCATTTTTATGCACCATTATTACATAAGGATTCTTGACATTTTCTCTTATATTTTTTAGTTCTTCAGGTTCAATAAAATATTGATGAGGTTGTGGGTTTTGCTAAAATTTATGTTATAAGCATTTATTATTTTGAAATTGAATATTGATTTTTATGGATAAAATTGAATGGAATTTATTTTTTCAAGCTTAATTAAAAGTGTCACATTTGAATCTCTTTGAAGTTGGCAAGATTTTGAGGTAAATCATGAGTCTTGGTGGAGGTCATGTTGTAGACCACAAGTTGTGGTGAGGTCATGGTCTATTAATTTTATTATTTTATGTTCTTTTATCATTTGAGCTAAATTAAATGGGTTTTACTAAAATGTATGTTATTATCATTTGTTATTTTGGAAATGGATTTTGTTTTTCATATATAATAGTTAATGGATTTTATACACTCTTTGCAAGCTTGAGTAAAAAATGTTACTATTAACCTTTTCTTTTATGTTGATGATATTTTAATATAAAATATAGACTATGACAGAGATTCTTGTGTAGATCATAAGTTGTGGTGAGGTCATGGTCTACTAATTTTATCATTTCTAAGTTTCTTTTTCTATTTGAGTTAAAGTAAATGAGCTATAGGTTTGGAACGATATTTAAAAAGTATTTGTAATATGCTATATGAATGCTTGACGTATTCGTTTTGAGGAACCATGAGTGAGTTATGTCATGTAATCTTGGTTGTATGTTGTGTCTCCACAGTCAACACTTGTTTGTATATATTGTATGATTATGCAAATTAATTTCAGTAGGAGTTCACATTAAGTTGTATGATTGGTTGATTATGGACACACTTGATGTAGTGGACTTGCTCCCATATTGACATGCATATGTAAGGCTCTCAAGTTTTGGACATCACCAAAAATGAGGAGATTATTGACCCTTTTGTATGTCAAAACCTTAAGAAAAATTGAGAAAATATAATGTTGGTGGTGGATAATGTTTTTATAGAACATGAACAAGAACTCCATAGTAAGATCTATAGTGAGATGTCAAAAAAAATACTACATGGGCAAGATGAGATCATGGACAAAAATGAAGGCTATAAAGCAAATGAAGATGCTCCAAGGACTAGCAAGAAGGAAAATTAACAAGAGAAGGCCTCAAAAGTTAGAGCTTAAAAGTTGAGTATACATCTCAAAAAAACAATAAGCATCTATGTTCAATAGTAGACATCTCCCTATAGATGTCCCACTATAGATGTCCCTGTTGACCTTTTAGTACACCAAAACCATAACAAAAATGAAGAACAAAGAATGTTTGTTGTGGATGATGTGTTTATAGGACATGAACAAGAACTCCACATTAGGACTAAGGACTCAAGAAAAATGAGATCTACAAAAAATTAATAAAGTGAAGATGTAATGAGCCAACATGAGAACATGAATGAGCATGGACTGAAACCAAAGACTACAAACCAAATGAAGATGCTCCAAGAAGTGGGAAGAAGCCAAATTAATGAGAGAAATTCTTAGGAACTAGAGTTCAAGAGTTAAGGAGAAATCTCTAAGAAATAGTAGGCATCTATATTGAGAAGAAAGAAATCATAGGAAGACATATTCATCTAAAAGAAGACATCTCCCTAGAAACATCTCTATAGAGACTTCCCAGTTTAGAATGAGATGTCTCTTCAAAATTAAGGAAAATCTTAGGTAGACATCCCAACTTTGAAAAAGATGTTTACACTAGCTATTCAGTAGCCTTTGCATAAATTTCAAGGTATTTTTGGAAACGATGAAGCTATAAGAAGACATCAAATTCTTTAAATTATGCAAGTATTATCAACATCAAACCAATCATTATCACATCTATGCTTTTATACTCTTGTCCTTCATTATCACATCATTTGCTTAGCTTTATGTTAATTGTATGTTTAATTGAGCTTTAATGACAAGGACTTGTAATTATAGTTACATTCTATCCTTGTACCATTTATTTTTCTTATTTCCTTATGGGATTGATGTGCTTGTTATAAGAAGGACTTTGTATTAAGCTTGTTGGGTTCCTATAGGATTGAGTCGTTTTGGAGAATGAAAAGACTCCTAAGTGAAGCTCAATTTTGTAAAGGTCGTGGCATCCTCTAAACCACAATTTGGAAGAAACAAAGTTTGGAGGTGTGTAAGGAATTTTCCCTCCAAGTGTGGACTACACAAGTTGGGAAACCATCTAATTTTGTGTGTTTCTTTTATGATAGGTTTGACTTCAAGTTGGGGAACTTATTCAACCTCCCCTTCTAAGTTCATAATCCTCAAGTGGTATCAGAGCCTAGTACTTGTATGCTTGATGTCAACTTTCAATAGTAAACCATGGAGGAAACATCCTACACAAATCCACCAATGTTTAACAAGTTTTATTTTGCCTATTGGAAGGTGAGCATGCAAGGCTTTCTTGAGTTAATGAAGTTTGAGGTATGGGAGTCCATCCTCAAAGGTTACACACCATTTGTCAATAGTGAAACAAAGGGAATCAAACCATGAAGCAAGTGGACATCAGAAGAAAGAGATAAGTTTATGTATGATTTCAAAGTGAAAATTTGTTTATATTATGCATTAAATAACTTTGAATTTAATAGAATAACTAGTTGTAGAACTGCCAAGGAAATTTGGAAAACCTTAGAAGCTACCTATGAGGGCACATCCATAGTCAAAAAATCTAAACTCTTGTCTTACAAAGTATGAAAAACTCAAAATGAGATAAGGTGAAAAAATGAAATATTATTTCATTAGGGCTAATGATCTAGTTTTAGCAATTAGGGGTATAGGTAAGGGCATTCTTGAAAGTGCTGTAATAATAAAAATGATTCGAACACTCTAACTAGAATTTAGACCTTAAGGTAACTACTATGGAAGAGATTAGAGATTTTTTGGAACTAAAATTTGAAGAAATCCAAAGTGCTCTTATTGCTTATGAAATGAATCTCATAAGTGAAGGAGAAATAAAAGAAATGACCATTACCTTAAAATCAACATCCAAAGAAAAGAAACTTGCTAAGCAAGATGTGATTAGCAAAGAGGAAATAACTCTTCTTTCAAAAAGAGTTCAATGACTTCTTGTAACAAAGGGAAGAAGTCTCAATCAATTAAGCCATAACCAATCCAACTCTAAAGCTAAGGATAAAGGTAAAAATTTATCAAATTCTAATTTTGATGCTTTTTCAATAGAATGTTGGATATGTCGAGGAAGACACCATGTGGCCTTGGAATGCCCTAGCAATGGAAGGTTGCAATGAAAGAAGAGGATTGATGTGGATATGAAAATGATCAATTTCTACACTAGCTAGGATGATGGTGAGCAAAGTGAAGAAGAAGTGGATAACTCTAAAAATGATTCTTAGCTTATTTTCATGGAACTTACAAATGAAAATTCATTACAAATGTTTGATGAACCAAGAGGTAAGTATGATGGAAGGTATAGTGAATTACATGAAGAAATTCTTATCCTACATTATCTGCTTAAGAAGGTAAAGAAAAATATGTACACAAAATATGTAAAAGGATAAATGTTAGACATAAAGTCTGAGATTCAACTACTAACCCAATTAGATGAAGAGAAATGCAGGGATTCTTAAGAAGGAGGGATCCATGAACATCAACCTAGGAGTGAAGATTTAGAAGAAACCCCATAAAATAATACAAGCACTAGCTCAAGTGTAATCATGTTTGATAACCCTATTCTTGAATAAAATACTTTATTTGAGTGTAAAAGTTGTTGAATTAAACAATATTTTGATTATCCTCATGTTGGAAAAAATAGCATTGATGCTTGGTCTTGTCAAAAGGAACCCAGTAAGAGTATCTTGCAAGTTGCAACAACTTGGAATGAAAATGAGCTAAAACTTGGAAAAATTATCAAAATAATGGATGATACAAAAGATGAGCATAGATTCTCTCATCTTGAAGGACATGAATAAGAAGGATTTTCATACAAAAGAACTGATGAAAGAGAATCAAAGGGTAAGGAAGTACTCCATAATAGAGGACCTCATCTCAAACTTCATTAGTGTCTTTCATCTCAAATGCAAGTAAGGTAAGTCATGGTAAGTTTCTATTTCCTTACTTTCTATTTAAAATTTTGGTCAATCTTTGAATAGTTTATAAACTTGCTTTTCAAAACATGTATCTCTATCCATAGGAAAGAAGATCAAAATGATATGGCTATCTCTCATGCTTAAACTCTTTAGCTACATACACGTCATTAAACAGGGTTATTCTTGTAGAAAAATAAAATCTAAGAATCAAGAATGAAATTACATCCATGTTTATGATAAGATGTCACTGATTTAATAATATTGGACTATGTTCTATAGGAAATGTTTAGTTGTTTGATCAAGAAGAAAGAAATACTTGTTATGATATGTGCTTACTAATTTTTACCTAATATTTTTTATAAGTTGTTGAATTACATAATTTTTTAAAATGCTAGGTAGTAAAGAAATTAGCTTCATGTCAAAAATAAGCACATATGTAGAGGGAGATTGGACCTCATGATTTATTATGAAGGATCCATACATGAAAGTGTGTGAAGATTTTTTTTGGAAGGCATATGAAAGGTATATTCATTTTCTACTGAAGAAAAATATTGTTGGTTCAATTTTAAAAATTTCTACTATCTTAGAGTGATCATAAATTACTTTATGGGCATCAATATATGAAATATTTAGCATGATAAGTGATGTTCTTTTGATCCTTCATGTGAGCATTAATATAATACTTGAAGGCTAGATATATAAGTATTTAATCTCTTTCCATGAAATTACTAAGCCTTTGTTGATGTCTCAAAAAGAGTATAATATTAAGTGATTAGTGAATCATGTGACATTGGTCTATTTGTTATTAATGGATTGTTCAAACAAGTTACATGACTCTAAACACTCAAACTTTATACTTCAGCCTTTGGTTTTAAATTCTCTTGGACATTATTTGGAAGGGTTGGCTTAGTTATGTTTGGATTAGTTGTGGCTCATTGATAAGGGGTAGCTCTTAAATGGAGTTTAGTTTGTCATCCCTATGAAAAAATGCTATGAAATGTGATCTACTTAACTGATTTTGTAAATGTTTGTATCTCTATGATATTACTTCACACTATGAATATATCTTCTTGGAGTACTTAAAGCCCTTTATTACTAATATGAACTAAAGAAAGAAGTACTCACACTTTCATTATAAAAGCTTCTTATGAAGTTTTGAAAATGAATGGATAATATACCTTAAAATTCCTTAAGATACATGTGATCCATATGGACATCTTAGAAATTTCCATATTCCCTTATCTAGAGACTGATCTAAAACTTTCGTATGAGTCAAAGTATGTATGTGGTTATTCATATGAAATTTCATGCTAGATGGAAATATATTTTAAAACTCTTATACTATCTTACTTGGATGAAGATTGTGCATTTTTTTTATCTATCTTGTTTCTAGGATCCACACCTTTTTGATGATGTTTAAAAATGGAAAGAATTTGAAATTTGAATATGGTTGATTATGCTATTATGGATATCATTTGTGGTTGTGATGTAATGATGTGCTATTATGGATATCATTTGTGTTTGTGATGTGGTGATGTGCTATTATGGATATCATTTGCGATTGTAATGTGATGATGTGAAATGACTTAATGACTTGTAATATGATTTTGATTTATGGAATATAGTGCACCATTAGAATATGGTGGATCTAGTGGATATATTTAAACTAGTGTCATGAGAAATATTACGATTATATGTTTTCATGACCTAGGAGTTGAATAACTATAGTAAGGATGTATTATCTTTAGTTCAATTTATTTCTAGATCTACTAACCCATTTTCTTAAGTTTTTGAACATCACAAAAATGGAGGAGATTATTGACCTTTTGGTATGCTAAAACCTTAAGAAAAATGAAGAACAAAAAATGTTTGTTGTGGATGATGTGTTCACAAGACATGAATAAAAAGTCAAGACTAAGGACTTAAGGAAAAAGAGATCGACAATAAACTAACAAAGTGAAGATATAATGAGCCAACATGAGAACATGAATGAGCATGGACTAAAACCAAACACTACAAACCAAATGTAGATGCTCCAAGGATTGGGAAGAAGCCAAATTAACAAGAGAAAGCCTTAGGAATCAAAGTTTAAGATTTGAAGAGATGTCTCTAAGAAATAGTAGAAATTTCTACTAAGAAGAAAGAAATCATATAAAGACATCTATGGGAAACAATAGATGTCTCTATCTAAAAGAAGACATCTCCATAGAGACATCCCACTTCCGGACTAGACATCTCTTAAGAATTGAGGAAGATCTTCAGTAGACCTCCCAACTTCAAAGGAGATGTCTACATTAGTTGTTGGGTAGCTAGTGCACAAATTTCAAGGCATTTTCAGAAACTTGAAATTCAAGGAATTTCAAGGAATTGTGCAAAAATTATTCACATTCAAGCTCCTCATTATCTATTCTATGCAATTCTATTTTTTCTCCTCATTGTAACATCATTTTCTTGATTGTAATTTGTATTAAGCTTGTCAAGATCCCATGGGATTGAGTAGTTTTGTAGCATCAAAACACTTTGGAGCTAAGCGTAGTTTTGTAAAGGTTGTGAGATCCTTGAAAGCACATTCTGAGCTTATTGGAACCTTGTGGGGTTGAGTGGTTTTGTAGCAACAAAACACTTCGAGGTAGAGATTAGAGCTTGTACATGGTGTGGTACCCTTCAAACCATAGTTTTTAAGAAACAAAGTTTAGAGGTGTGTATGGATTCTATCCTCCAAGTGTGGACATACCCAAGTTGGGAAACCACATAAAATTTGGTGTGTTGGTATGACTGGTGCAAATGTAATTGGGGAACTTATTCACCCCATATTCTAAGTTCTCAATCCTCAGATGTAGATACACCTCTTCTAATCCATTTTTTTCTTCCCTACAATTATTTTTTGTAGGTGTTGGATGTTGGAAAAATGTCTTCAAGATCCAAGGAACATCTTGGTTGAGAGTTGAGCCTTCACAAGAAACATTCGGGGAGTGCTAGAGATGTTTGACTAGGTGCACAAATTTCTCTCTCTAACTACAGACATCTTTAGAATGATGTCTCTCCTGCATCAGAGATGTCTATCACCAAATGGAGATGTATCACATGTATAAAAGATGTCTTCCAAACCCTAGGGATGTCTCTTGGACATGTAGATTTTTCCAAAAATATATCTCTACAAACCTAAGAATTACCCATATAGTCGAGAGAAAGATATGAAGTGGTAGTTTCAAGTTGGGAAAAAATAAAAAAGGATGTAAAAGGAATAGAAAAAATTGAAATCTTCAAGTTGATCTTGGAAATTTTTTTTTATGTTTCTTATTTTTTTTTCAATAAATATTGTTATTGTTTCATGTTTTTGACATGAGAGAAGAATGATAGAGAAGATTGATGATTGACATGAGACCACACATGTAATAGTGCATGAGTGCATGCAAATCCTTGGTTAATTATGTGTGTATTTTGCATGTTTGTGTGAGTTTGATATCATTTGAATATGCCCTTCATTAAGGATAATCATTGTGGAATTGTGGGATCTCATGCTTTGCAATATCATTTGAGGATTTGTAAATTAATTGGATGTTTGTAGATTATGGAACCCTATTGGAATCTTCTTTACATTAATTGGAGATAGTTAGCTTTTTTATTTTCTAACATATTGAATTACTTTTCATAATATATAAATTTAGTGGGATTTGAGGTTAAAACAAACAAAGTGAACTTCCTTCAAAGGTTCTTGTTTCTCAAATCATAAGCCTAAGATTCTAACATAGGTGTAACTAGTTGAAAGAGATAAGACTTTCACACATTTACTAATCCTCTTAAGTCCTTGCATTGATGCGATGAGTATTGTGTCTTTGGGTGATGATCCTAGATCTAATGTATCTCTAGAAAATCTAATTTTTTTCTAACTTATCTAGTTTTCTCTCTTTGATTTTTCTCTAGTATATCTAATTTCTCTAGAATTTTCCTTTGAGGAATTTTAAATTACTTTCAACATCCTCAACTAATACTAAATTTTCTAATTCTTCTATTAATGTGGATATAGAAGTTGATGAGAAAACATTGGTGACTATGATGTTTATGCAAAAAAGAGTTCTCATTTTATTTTCCTTAATGATGAGACGTGATATCGCATGCATCGCGATAACGCGTCGTCCCCTACAATATCGCATATGTGATATCGCGGTCTGCTACCAAATCTATAAATAAGAGGTGGAACTCCCCTTATTTCTAATCCTAGGCTTAAAGTAGGAAAACTATAGTAGTTTGATAACTCCAGAGATAGAATATTTTCCATGTGCCCGAAGTAGGAGTCCCCAAGTGAACGAATCTTTATTCGAGCAGCTTTGTACCTGAACACAAGTTGTGTATGGCAATAAAGATGAGCTTTGTGGATAAACCTTATAGTGCATGGAATAGGATTTATTACATCTTATTTCCTACCTATTATTTATTACGTGCATTAGAGCAGCATGAGTATGACTTGATTATGAGCATTGACGAATGTGTACGGCTAATCAAGGAATCGGCTACTCATCATGATTAGATTCTCTCACCCTCAACTCCTAAAACATGGGATGAGTACAACTTGATTACGAGCATCTACGGATGTGTATGGCTAGTCAAGGAATTAACTGCTCATCACACATAGACTAGTTAGGTGCCTCAATACAACCACTTCGAGCACGTGCATTACCTGTGGTGATCCCAGTAACGATTAGGGTTTGGTAGCCACAGTTGCATAGTTCAAGGTGTGTACGGTAAGTGGGAACGGATGCTAATGCTAGTTAATTTAGACTTAGTCCTTAGTTAGAGTTAGTTAGCTCTCTCAACCCTTCACCTTGATAGCATAGGAGAAAAACCATAAAAAACCATAAAAATCATATACCTCAAACTTACTTAACCATACACCATGACAACAACAAGTAAGTCTAGGAAGATAATGAATGATTAACCCCAAGTGTTCCATGGGGCGTTTAGGCATTTATTCTACAGAGTTCGACCAGATCGCGTGTGCTATGCTCATTTAGTATGGTTAAGTGTAGGGGTACCTCACCACTCATCATTGGTGTCGTTGCCAAGGACTAAGTGTTTGTGCACCGAATAGAACATATGGGATATCACTCACATCGTTGTGAGCCTTAACGAACCTTCAGTTAAATCAAGAGAAAAATTATATAACGGTGAATTAGCACACTGATAGAAATGCCTTCTTCTCATAAAAGCAACTTACCACCTAAGGACTACACACAAGATAGTCGGCAAGATAAAACACATAACCAAAATCAGCCAAATCCTAAACAATATAAGATGACATATACTCATCTCATTGAGTATGTTCCTAATTTTACTTTTATTCTCCATCAGGACGAATAGCTACGGTGGAGAGATTTGCAAGGTAACATTGTGTTACACCCAAATCGATCAATCTCTCACATGCTTTTCCGTGCCTTGGCACAGATAGGCATGACTAACATATACGTTGAATATGTTGCAGAAGATTTAAACATGAGGGATTATTATCCCATAGATGCCCAATGTATGAGAGACTTAAGGCAGGAGAGTCAACATGCACTATTGAAGGGCAAGGTCTACCACGTCCTTGGTGAAATAGGAGACGAGGAACCCCTTATCACAGGTTCTTTACTAAATGATGTTTCTCCTCCTAATGATGGTGAGGAGGTTGGGTATCAGAATCTATGATCAACAATACATAACCATGGTTCTGATGCCTATGATCACCAACTGTTCACAGAGGGATCAACCACTTATGCTAAGGATGGACACTTAGATCGTCATCATGATCGGGGTCGTAGCAGTCGAAGAGAAGGCAAGAAACTTCATCATGGCAATGGTTCCCCTTCCTCTTCCCCTTATTTACATCACTCATCCTCTCCTTGCACATCTGGGTGTAGCCACCATGAACATAAATGTGAGGATAAAAGTAAACAAAACGAAAGACCTCGATGGGAAAGTCGAGAGAAATGACAAGGACAAGGATGTAGGGAGAGTAGGGAATAACGCAGACATCATAGGCGTCATGAAAGAGACAATCATGATGAGCCCCTACTCACAACCCAAATTATGCTTGATATAATGCAGGTAATTAGGATTCCCACAAGGCATTTAAAAGATAGTCGGATCAAATGATTAGACATGAACAATATCCCACGATTTGAAGGGGGATATAATGCTGATCCGTAAAATCATTTACGGGCATTCCATGATGCCTATGCCTTGCAGAATATAGAAAATGAGTGACAAAAACTCAAGTTGTTCCTAAGAACACTCACTAAAGAATCAGAGAGCTAGTACCAGTCCTTAGAACCCGAAACCATCAGGAGGTGGAGTACAATGCTAGAACTCTTCAACGAAAAGTATCAAACGTACCCTAGAGTTTCCAATTTGCGTAAGAAGATCCAAGGCTAGAAGCAAGGTACACATGAACCCTTAGATGCTGGCATGGCCTGCTACTACACATTGTTACATCGTTTCCCAGGCCATGGGTATGCTCAACAGGATCAACTTCGCCACATTGTGGATGGGCTAAGGCATGAAACTAGAAGAACCCTTGGAACTTATGCCCAAGGGAGACTCTCACAACTTAGAGCCCATGAAGTACGTAGCTTGTTGGAACAAGTAGCAAAAGAAGAGGGTGAGCTACGCAAAAGGGAAAGTGCGGAAGAGTATAATCATGATTCCTCCCTTCGAAAGGAGGGAGTGAAATTTTGTGATGAAGAGGATGAGTCACCAATCGAAGAGTTGGTGAACCAAAAAACCTTACCTATCCAAAATTTGATAACAGAAATAGTGGCTAAGGTAGATGACGTATGGAGTTCCTTAGATGCTAAAATTGAAATTGTCTTAAAAATTGTAGAAGAGTCTAAGGTTGAACAAAGTAGTGACAAAGGTAAGAAAAAGTGGAGATATTTAGGCTCTGCACATAACAAGGGTAAGGGAAAAATCACTAACTCCGATGCGGCTATGGACTCTAACACAAATGATGATGGTGGATGTGAGATTTGCCATTATGATCATCCTAAGGGATGTTGCCCCATCATCTCACATCTATAGGAGTCTAGGGTGTATGCACTTAATCCAAGACTTAACCAACAGAAAACACCCTAAAGGTTGCCTTATCCATAAGGTAACCCAAGGTAGTTCCACCAACCACTAACGTATTATCCAAGTGGAACTCCACCACAGCCCATCAGACAACATTAGTAGCAGAAATACCCATAGTCATGGGGGATTCCATCGTCGAAACATCAGTACCCTTACCGACATCCTGATCCTGATGGATATTATGTGCAGCAGCCGATTTATCCAAGTGACTCTATGAGTCACACAACCCCGAACCATCACTACCAAGTTCAAGAGTACTTTAGAAGGACTGCCTCTCCTTCGGGAGACACTCCATATCCACACCATCTTCCTAATCCATCTGCAGCTCTTCCACCACAAGAAGTTCCCATAACACCTTCTTATCCAACAATGCAAGGGGAACTTCCTCCTAAACCGCAGCAATGTCACACTACGACAACTATAAATATTCAACATGCTACTGGTTCTAACAACTGTAAAAAGAGAAGACCTTACTTTAGAATCAAAATCCTAGACAAACTCTCACAACAATAAGTGGCTAGGGCCATGTACACTCCTCCACCATCTAACACTTCAGAGCACCCTTCAATCCAAAAT